>OZ019969.1:3040226-3087726 GCA_963970395.1 Ephialtes manifestator | reverse complement strand
CCTTTGCGGTAATTAAATTAAAAAGTACTGTCTATCAAAACGTAAATTGTCTATTAAAAGATAATGAGCAGCACGCGCCATTCATTAAATATACAAACTCACAAGGATCCCCAATGTCGTGAGGCACGAAACCCGCTTTTTTTCTCGGGGCTTTTATTCCAGCATAAAGTGCCGTGCGCAGTTCATCGTCCTCATAATGAACGCTATCTCGAATCTCATATTGGAGAGAGGCTTGCAAATTTGGCCATAGAGTGGAAAGAGCAAAAGCAGCATAAAAGTGTACATCGTACGTGTTGTACATTCGATACTCGTGACCCTCCAGATAAGCAAAACGTCCATATTTATGCCTGAATTATGAACAAACAATCGTTCAATTATTATTATGATTATTTATTAAATACAATTGTAAAGCCTCGGGTCACGTGCCAATGAATATATATCCCTTCGATTACCGCGGGTCGGTGGTCGGAAAATTATCCATTTCGTCGCTCCTCAGCCAAACTGTACCGCCGTCGGTTATGTAATACAATTCGTTGAACAATGCGCTTTTGTACCAATCGGGCAGCTCGGGGTCCTCGAGGATCTCGTTTTGCCAATCGAAAATATCAACCTCCCAAGATGAATAGTTATCTAAAGAATAATTTGAAATTTCCGGTGCGACTGATTTCTCACCATTGTTAAAGTATGTAGTGTAATATCTGTAACAGAAATAAAGCTCAGAGATCTTTTTATTCATTGTCCGAACTATATTCACGTGAGAAACATAGGAATTTTATCCACACAAATAATCTTTTTTTTTTGAGGAATTCGATCTTTCATTTTTTTTAAATTGATAAGCGATATTGCCATATTGTTTCTGATAAAAGCAAAGGAAATACTGTGAAAAAAATCTAGCTGTGTGTTTACTAAATTTGCGGCGATTTTTTGTCCGTAATAACAAATAATTGTTTCTTCAACAATTTTACACACTAATAAATAACCTTTTTTCGAGGAATTCTGTCTTTAATTTTTTTTTAATTGACATTTGATACAATATTGCAATATTGTTTCTGATAAAAACGAGGAATTGTGTCTTTAATTTTTTTTAATTGACATTTGATACAATATTGCAATATTGTTTCTGATAAAAACAAGGAATTCTGGCTTCAATTTTTTTAAATTGACATTTGATACAATATTGCAATATTGTTTATGATAAAAGAAAAGGAAATACTGTGAAAAAAAAAGTCCAGTTGTGTTTACTAAATTAGCGTTTATCAACGTGCGGCAAATTTTAGTCCGTAATAACTAAAAAATTGTTTCTTCAACTTTTTTGCACGCAGATAAATGATTCACAGAAATAAATAACCTTTTATCGAGGAATTCTGTCTTTAATTTTTTAAAATTGATATTAGAAATTATATTGCAATATTGTTTCTGATAAAAACGACGGAAATACTGTGAAAAACAATCGAGCTGTGTTTACTAAAAAAAAAAAAAAAACAATTTCATTCGCGTTGGTTGAATAAAGTATTCATTTTTTTGATGTTCCAATTAAAATTTTTGTCAAACATTGGAAAATGCTTATATAGTCAGCCAAGGTATTTTTTTTCTTCTCATTGTTCGTTTTTGCGAGTATTTTCGAAACGAAAAAGGAAAATAGGAAATCAGAGTTGACCCGAAAAAAAGTTGTGTCCAATTCAATATTCGGAATTTTTGTGATCCTGATTGAGGAGGGTGAAAAATGAATAAATAAATATGGATTTTTTATACTTGGGTTGGACCCAGGGTTGAAAATGTCTGTATGCCGTAGTTTCGGAGCCATTTGCAAATACAGATATGCGAAAATAAAATGTCAATATCGTTTGCTGATGAGAACCAACCTGAAATATTCGCGGATTTTGCTATAAAAGTGTATCTTTGGCATGTCCCAAACTAGACTAAATTCCAGTTGGCTTGATGTTTCAGGTGGAACGAACGTCGAGGCGCAGACTGCACACGCGATCTGCTTTGCTAAAAGAACAATATCGTATACAGGGTGACAATTTTAAGGTGGTCTTTTTATTCGTTGTGTCGATTGACTTAAGGATGTAGAAGCGCGATGGGGTGCTCAACTTCCTGAAAAGTGAGAATTCAGAGAGAAATTCGAACACTTCTCGATAGAATAAAAATGTGAAAAAAATCAAGCATACAAAAGGTGCGGAAAAGATTAATTTTGCATATTAATAATTGCAAAATGTTATTAACAAATAGGTGAAACAAAAAATTGCTCAACAAATTATCCGTCAATCTAACTTTTTTTTGGAATGAAAATGACTCGCTAAATTTTCTGAATACGTATGAATTTTTTCAGAATTTTGTCTAATGTTTGAAAATTGCGGTTTTTTTTTCTTGTTCGAGGTGTATTTGCAAATCTATTTGATCAATCGTTACGAAACTTCTTGGGTGCAATGAGTGGTTTTGTGACAAGCACATATGAAAAATTTGCGACTTAATATGCATTAACAAAAAAAAATGAATTCCAAAAAAACGAAATTTTGATGATTAGAAAAAATTCTGAAAAAATTCATACGTATTCAGAAAAATTAACGAATCATTTTCATTCCAAAAAAAAGTTAGGTTGACGGATAATTTGTTGAACAATTTCTTGTTTCACCGATTTGTTAATAACATTTTGCAATTATTAATATGCAAAATTAATGTTTTCCGCACCTTTTGTATGCTTGATTTTTTTCAGATTTTTATTCCATCGACAAATGTTCGAATTTCTCTCTGAATTCTTACTTTTCAGGAAGTTGAGCATCCCATCGCGCTCCTACATCCTTAAGGTAGTTCTGTCGGTACGCCGGAGTCATAAATCTCAGAGTCTATATGACATTAAAAAATAATCATACGCATCACTTTGACTGCCTCAATAATAATATAAAAAATAATCGAGAATCTTTCGAAATTGTCGTCATCAAATTAAAACGATTATTTGTAAATAGTTGATATGTTTAGTGCGGATTTGACTTGATTTTTACGATAATTAGGTTAGGAAACGTCATTTGGCCCGGTATCGTGCACTTTGACCTTGGTTCAATTAAACATTATTCCGGAGATTTCACCTTTCTTCATGATGCATCAATTCCTGAATGATTTGCGAATCCGTAGTACTTTTTATTTTTTCTCTATCTTTGATCTAAGTATGTTAATTTTCGATTTAAAGATCAATTTTTCCAGCCCTCCCATAAGCGCCGTGTAAAAAGATCGATTTTCAAATTTTAATTGTTCACTCAAATACTCGGTAAAAGCCTTCAAGATTTTGTGCAAGTAAAATTGAATAGCTAAATTACAACATGTCAAAAATTCATGCATATGACTGTGGATTGCCTTCACGACAGAACTACCTTAAGGTACGCCGGAATCATAAATCTCAGAGTCTATATGACATTAAAAAATAATCATACGCATCACTTTGACTGCCTCAATAATAATATAAAAAATAATCGAGAATCTTTCGAAATTGTCGTCATCAAATTAAAACGATTATTTGTAAATAGTTGATATGTTTAGTGCGGATTTGACTTGATTTTTACGATAATTAGGTTAGGAAACGTCATTTGGCTCGGTATCGTGCACTTTGACCTTGGTTCAATTAAACATTATTCCGGAGACGTCACCTTTTTTCATGATGCATCAATTTCTGAATGATTTGCGAATCTGTAGTACTGTTTATTTTTTCTCCATCTTTGATCAAAGTATGTTAATTTTCGATTTAAAGATCAATTTTTCCAGCCCTCCCGTTAGCGCCGTGTAAAAAGACCGATTTTCAAGTTTTAATTGTTCATTCAAATACTCGGTAAAAGCCTTCAAGATTTTGTGCAAGTAAAATTGAATAGCTAAATTACAACATGTCAAAAATTCATGCATATGACTGTGGATTGCCTTCACGACAGAACTACCTTAAGGTACGCCAGAATCATAAATCTCAGAGTCTATATGACATTAAAAAATAATCATACGCATCACTTTGACTGCCTCAATAATAATATAAAAAATAATCGAGAATCTTTCGAAATTGTCGTCATCAAATTAAAACGATTATTTGTAAATAGTTGATATGTTTAGTGCGGATTTGACTTGATTTTTACGATAATTAGGTTAGGAAACGTCATTTGGCCCGGTATCGTGCACTTTGACCTTGGTTCAATTAAACATTATTCCGGAGACGTCACCTTTTTTCATGATGCATCAATTTCTGAATGATTTGCGAATCTGTAGTACTGTTTATTTTTTCTCCATCTTTGATCAAAGTATGTTAATTTTCGATTTAAAGATCAATTTTTCCAGCCCTCCCGTTAGCACCGTGTAAAAAGACCGATTTTCAAGTTTTAATTGTTCATTCAAATACTCGGTAAAAGCCTTCAAGATTTTGTGCAAGTAAAATTGAATAGCTAAATTACAACATGTCAAAAATTCATGCATATGAGTTTGGATTGCCTTCACGACAGAACTACCTTAAGGTGCGGTCTTTTACACGGAGAGAAAAATCTGTGTGTAGCTACGCGGGTTTCTGTTGTTAATTACTATAACTTGCGTACCGCGGTGACACAAAGGCTTTATCAAAGTTGATCCTATACACGTAGAAGCTTTCACCATTAGTACCATGCTCATTATTCCTATATTAAGGTAGTATGAGCACAAACCTCACGATCAGAGAGAAAAGTGATTTTTTAATATGCTATAGAATAGGTTCAGAGGATGCTGTCTGTAAAATTTCAAACCATTTTACCGACCATTTACAATAATAATTAATGTGCAAAATTGGGAAATTTAGTACATGTTATATACGGAAATTGCCCTGATAACACTTTGAGACCGAAATAACCATTCTTCAAATTCAGACACCTCCGTAAATAAAAGCTCGAAATACCGAGAAAACTGCTACGAACACGTACGTCCCTTAAAAAATATATGTTACCGAATATTTCGAATAGATATCATCGATTAAATTGACGAGTTTTCGCGAACCAGCATCAAACTGCCCGAAAACAGTGTGACTATAGCGTAGCCACGCGTTCCTTGATTGGCCAAATGGCGGCCGGCTGGACAATCTGAGTCAAATGACACTTTTATTTAAACTACTACCGTTTTATAAATATACACACCTTATCATCACACACACTTCATAATTTATCTCTCTTTATATTGTGATTTTTAAAATAGCGAAATGTGTGATACTTCGCTTTTTCCCCATAATAAAACATATGGACTTTCTATTGACTAGGTACTCCGCTCATACTACCTTAATGTTTCCAACCGAAATTTTACTTATACGTATGACAGTATTCCCTTTTTATATAAGAACAATCAGTAAATTTTTCGTACTATTTTCAATATGATACAGGAATTAATTATGGAAGGATTTTCTATGCGTTCCCTTAAATACATTTAAGGAAAGGGAAATGTATTTAATATGCTTTGCAAGTTAGTGTATAAAAAATGTGAACATTTTTAAAGACGCCATCATATTTTGTAATTCAATTTTGTTTCTATGACTGTTGTGTTGAAACTACAACACGTTAGCCAAAGTAGGTCGATAATTCAGAGTTGTAACTTATCATATGACAACTCGACCAAAAATACAAATATTGGGCAGCTTCACTGTCATGTCTTCGATGTCCCATGAAAGACACTTTTGGGCGAAAAGACTGCTCTTTATATGCACCGCCGTAGATCTTTTCGTTTACGAGAAAAGTCGTGGTTATTCGCCATCTAGCGGCTGAAAACTTACTACATGTTCTCTGGGTTTGTTTACTATATAAATATGACAAGTCAATGTTTCTTATGGTGTATAGTTATTACAACATTTCTTAGACACTCTCGATTCACAGTTCTACTTATTTGTGATGTCGCTAGATGGCGAATTCGTGTACCGATTCTCGTAAATGGAAGTGACTACGTTGGCGCATATAAGCGGGGAAATTTCATGCCGATTCGTCCTGTAGCATTATACCGCAGGGCAATATATCGATTTTTTGACGCTCTCTTCGGGTCGTTCTAAAATAGTTACGAACCAGCGCTTTTGAAGAACAGAAAGACTTTAAAAAACCTCAAACAACAAATGACTGCTGTTAGGAAAATTTTACATATGTAGTGGATGAATAAATTCACGACGTCATCATTAACCATGTTCTTATTTGCGAATCTAAAAAATCTCTACATGTTGATAATCCCAAAGCAGAATAGGAAATTAATACTAATCGACGGTAATAAGTCCCATGTAAATGAAGATTACTCCAATGTTTTCATCTTTCAAAAAGATACAGATACAACGGATTACTATACTGTTAAGGAATAAGTCATTGTTGTAATCAAGCAAATTTGGGACGATTACTATACGTATCGTAAGCTGTAAGTTGTTTATATGAGTTTTTACAACAAAGCCCATGTGTCACCGCCGTACAATATTTTCTGCGAGTGGCGGCTATATTCGCGGATCCATTTCTCTCCGTGTAATGATTTTTTCATGAACTTTCGTGTGAAAGTGGCAATTTTTTTTTAGAACGTAGTTTACAGTGTAGTATATATTTTGGAAAGTTGTTTGTCTGTTTGTCCCACGCCCTCAGAATTAGAAGAGCGTATATCCAACCCCCTTCCCCCTTGGAATAAGAAGGGCGTATGTCCACCCGCGCCTCTCCAATAATTATTAAAATTTTAAATATTGAATACAATTACTGAATAGTTTAAATCATAACTACAGTTCTGTGAATTTGCGTGTGTATGTGTGGTGGTTTTTTTTAAAGTCAATTAACATAATAAATAAATTGTTCATGAGTTCGAGTAAATTTCACAATGCGAATGGCTGCAATATTGAAAACTACTGGGTTGTAGTGACCCTCCTGACCCAAATTATTCTAGGATCCCCCCCCCCCCATAAATGGTTCCCTCCGGCCAGAATTATTCAAGCGAGGACCAATAACCGCTACTACATATATATGGGGGATTCCCGTCGGTTTCGACCTAGGTCTGACCTTCGACCTCTCGGATATTGTCCGCAATTTTTGGGTTATTGTACCAACTCTAAAGAGAGCTGAACATTTTTCTTAGACTTCTTTTTCTTCAAATTTGAATTTGTTACAATTTTTTTAAATAAAAATATTAAGCTTAGAGTCAAAGTGGGCTGAACTTAGGACAGTTGGAAAAATTCCGACCAGGAGAACCATGCAGGGGGGGAGAAGTCTTAGAATAATCCGGTCCAGAATCTGGTCCTGTTGACGGCGGTGGCAAGATCTTCCCTAGCGGATCCGAGCAACCGTCATTTTGTGGTTGCTTTACGGTCACATACAAGTAACCGTCATTATGAGGTTCATTTCCAGTTGTTTTACCGTAAAACAACTGTAATGTAACCGACAAAGCGACCGTTATTTTGGAACAAAAAAGAACCCGATTGCAACTGCAAAGCGACCAATGTTTTAACCAAAAACAAACTTTAAAGTAACGCAGAAGTAACCGACAGTTTGTTAAAAGTTGTTTTTCGGTTATTTGAAAGATCTTCATATAACCGAATAGTAACCCGAAACGGAACATTGAGTTCATTACGGGTCACTTTACGGTTCACTTTACGGTTACCCGCCGGTCACTAGGTTCCTTCTCGGTTATTCTGGAGTGATTTTTTGTTCAATAACGACCGGTCACTCTTCGGTTATTTTGCGGTTCTTCAGATCCGCTAGGGTTTTTAAAATATAGAGAGAAATCTATATAAAATCAGCAAATGCTCTTTTCGTATCACTATGAGTTAGGAGGTTCTTGGGAATCTTAGAAAAATCTTAACTTCCCTGCTTAGAAAATCATATTTAGACCAATAGACCGGATTCATCAGGCGTAACTCTACTGATTTTCGAATTCCTGTAACGGTTAACCCTTTATAAGTCACAGCGCCCGAAACCGTACCGAAACGGGATATTATTAATACGTTTCGACCAAAATTGTAATGATATTCTGCTCGCCGGGCTCTCTGGCGCAACAAGTAAAAATGTAGTATGCAACATAAATCTGGAAAAAATAACAACAACCAAGATAACCTCAAAATTTGGACAGCACATGGGCCAGAGAGTCCGGTGACCACTATCAAAACACACAGAACACTACAATTTACAGACAAATAACATCATGAACAACAACAACATATAAATTAAAATTGAAAAGGACCCAGACCAGGGTCGAAACATATTAATAATAAAAAAAAGAGACCTTTTTTATTAAACCTGGCCGCCAAAAGCCGACAAACCACCATACATCTACATAGTACGGCCACAGCAACTCTATATAAAATGCTTACACTCTCATCGCGAAGACTTAAGGTGATGTGTTAGTGCTCGGTCGGTAACAAAAACTGTAAAGCGTTGTTGTTGGTCACAATTGATGTTTCAGGCAAAAGACGAGAAGTACTGACTGCGTCTTGACAATCGGCAGTCAGTACTTCTCGACTTTTATTCGAAAAATCAATCGTGGCGAAGAATAACACTTCGGAAAGTTTTAGCTATCTCACTCGCACGTATGGCGATCTGAGAGAGACAGACGATATGTAACACATCATCTTAAGGCGAGGTGAAATATTCATGAGTGCGAGAAGGATAGCGAATATCTTTCGGAACAAGAATTCTCAGAAACTGGACATTTTTTGGGAAAAATGAAAGTTTTACATCCTGCAGAATTAAGAGACAAATGATGTAAAACTTTTCTTTTATCAAAAAACGTTCGGTGTCGTCTGAAAGATTGTTTACAGTTTTTGTTACCGACTGAGTAGGTTTCACCTCGCCTTAAGGCTGAGCTAATTCTTCTTTATAAGATTATTCACGGCTCTGTCGAGGGTCCGGATCTCCTGTCGTCGGTTACTATATTCGCTCCCATGCACAATGTCCGCAATCACTCTGTTTTTTTCATTCACGGTTATCGCGCGAACTATGGTCTCAATGAACCCCTTAATGGAAATGCAGCATCGGCTTTTGTAGACTTTTTCCGTCACCCGCTCTCCCATTTTATGACCGCTGTGCACAATTTTGTTGCACTCAGTGAACCCGTTTAGGTGGCGTACAGCAATGTTGCATTTTCATTTGCAGTGTTCATTTTTTGTACTGTCAAATTAATTAAATTTTGCATGTTCTTCGCTCTTCTGCCTGTAATATTTATGTTTTTCAAGGGCTTGTCCGGTCTATTGTAAATAAATAAATAAATAAATAACATCGCGCCGTTATTAAGGTGTACAAAAACGACTGTGTCATTTTCCCTGTTATTATGATCATTCTCGTGAGTGTTAGGGAGTCTCATAGGGGGACTTGGAATAATCAGGTCCTGATTAGAGACTTCTCCTGGGGGGTTTTTAGTAAAATCAGACCATAGGGGGACGGAAAAATTAGGAGTTTCAGTTCACCAAACAGGCAGGAAAATCCGTAATATGAAGCTGACCCATCTCCTCTTCTTTATAAGAAAAAAGGGATTAGCTTCATCGTACAGAACCTCCTCCCTGTTTGGTGAGGCTGATTCCCTCCATTCTTTTCATAAAAATAGAGACATATCTTCAACGAAATTTTTTTTAAGATCTTTACACGTTTTTTCCGAAATTTTTTCCGGTTTTTCGTCGAGCTTGCCCGTTTGAATTAGAGGCTTCCACAGTTCTTCGCCACTACCAAGTGGATCGAAGTTCAACATGCGGGATACAACGACATTTTCTCTGTTTCTCGAGGAGATTCCGTAGGTGCAAGGCATGCCTTGTAATTCCTGGTGTATCATTACACCGACAGTATGACTGTCGTGCTCGAATGATTCTGTCCATTTGTCGCCTGCGGAATGAAAATATTGGTTTTTAAAAAAATGTTTGGTTTATATTTCCAACGACGAATAAAATTTGCCTTCGGGGGAAACTATTTCCTCGTGAAAGCAAACGCACAAACTACTGTTAAAATACACACTGGGGTTTTACGTACCTTCGGGATTCTCACCCTGTCCACTCTGAAAGGTAAACGTGACGCTCACATTCAGTTCACGGTTGGAAAGATTTTCAATCTCCCAAACGAAAACCGCGCACGGCAACGAACTGTCCTTGTAATTGTTCGGTATTACGGGCGATATTTGCCGGCATACCAACTTCACTCCGTATTTCACGATGTTATACTCTGTCCATGAACGTGGATATAGCGCCGTGTACTTTGCGTCCTTTCCATCGAAATTCCAGTCCCAGGAGGTTAAATTTTTTCGAGTACTTAACGCAAAGAGATTCTTAATTAACAATTAACAAAAGCGCGGTAAATATTCCATTACTTTTGAACTCACTCCATTCGTTTATCACACATTCAACAATTTCGGATTCATCATTATTTAAATATTATCCTTCAATATTCTAAAATATTCGTAAATAATTTTATAGGAATTATCAATTTGCGAAAATTGATCAAAATTTATGAAAATTAGCAGGTGAATTAAATAAAACCAATGCGGATAATAGTGAGCCATTAATCTTTCCTTTATCCATCATTTATTATTTTAATTTTAATTAGTATTAAAGTATTAATTCCATAACTACAAAAATAGAATGAAGCCAAAATTAGGAATCAAAGAAAATTGACATTGAAGAGGATTAAAAAATTACAACTCTCACAAAATCTTAAGTAAGCTGAGCTCACAAAATAGCCTATTTTAAGGTTTATGGGTTTTTATTTTCGTTTTGTTTAATCGCTGAATTCAAAGATAACTAAAATTCATCGACAGATAAATATTGCAAGTTTATCGGTAAAAAAAAAATTTACCGATTTCTTACTCTTTTGAATGCGATAAGACTTGTTGATACAGCAACGTGCCATTGTTTTCCTTGATGGTAACGATGAATCGATTCGCATCAGCGATCTCATACTGATAAATTCCAGGCACAAGTGAGTATCGACAAAATTCTCCACAAAAGCCGCGTCCAATTGTACCACCACCGAGGCCACCGATCGGTGCGCCTTTTTTAATGTAACATTTCGCATTTTAATCTCGTTTTTTTTTTATTTCAATGTACTTAATTTTTACAGATCATTTGAAACTGACCGTAGATTTGTTTGCCATCCTGCAGCCGATAAAAATCCATTATTGGTTGTCGACCCTTTCTCAAGATTTGCCAGAAATACACTGTGTACCTAAAATTTTGTTATTCAAACTTTTTGTATCGTCAATATTTGATTATTTACTTTCCGGCTGCACTCTAAGAAACAATCGTATTTGTCCCTATCTTTTACATGACTTTTTACACACTTTTGCTTCCTCATAGGGGAAGCTATATTTTCATGAAATTTTTTTTTCGAGATTTTCACGCTATCTTGTTTGTGTTTGTGTTTTTGTTTTTGTTTTTGTTTTTGTTTTTGTTTGTGTTTTTGTGTTTGTGTTTTTGTATTTGTGTTTTTGTGTTTGTGTTTTTGTGTTTTTGTGTTTGTGTTTTTGTGTTTGTGTTTTTGTGTTTTTGTGTTTGTGTTTTTGTGTTTGTGTTTTTGTGTTTGTGTTTTTGTGTTTGTGTTTTTGTGTTTTTGTGTTTTTGTGTTTTTGTGTTTGTGTTTTTGTGTTTGTGTTTGTGTTTTTGTGTTTGTGTTTTTGTGTTTGTGTTTTTGTGTTTTTGTGTTTTTGTGTTTGTGTTTTTGTGTTTGTGTTTTTGTGTTTGTGTTTTTGTGTTTGTTTTTGTGTTTGTGTTTTTGTGTTTGTGTTTGTGTTTTTGTGTTTGTGTTTTTGTGTTTGTGTTTTTGTGTTTGTGTTTTTGTGTTTGTGTTTTTGTGTTTGTGTTTTTGTGTTTGTGTTTTTGTGTTTGTGTTTTTGTGTTTGTGTTTTTGTGTTTGTGTTTGTTTTTTTGTGTTTTTGTTTTTGTTTTTGTTTTTGTTTTTGTTTTTTTGTGTTTTTGTGTTTGGATTTGTGTTGGTGTTGGTGTTGGTGTTGGTGTTGGTGTTCGTGTTCGTGTTCGTGTTCGTGTTCGTGTTCGTGTTCGTGTTCGTGTTCGTGTTCGTGTTCGTGTTCGTGTTCGTGTTCGTGTTCGTGTTCGTGTTCGTGTGTGTGTGTGTGTGTGTGCGTGCGTGCGTGTGTGTGTGTGTGTGTGTGTGTGTGTGTGTGTGTGTGTGTGTGTGTGTGTGTGTGTGTGTGTGTGTGTGTGTGTGTGTGTGTGTGTGTGTGTGTGTGTGTGTGTGTGTGTGTGTGTGTGTGTGTGTGTGTGTGTGTGTGTGTGTGTGTGTGTGTGTGTGTGTGTGTGTGTGTGTGTGTGTGTGTGTGTGTGTGTGTGTGTGTGTGTGTGTAACTTGGAACATTCAATCGCCTATAACTGAGGAATGGTTTTCGCTATCGAGCTGAAATTTGGTACACAAGTGAAGCACCATCTCCTCTTTAATTGTTGCAGTTTTTGACAAATTATATACACAAATTTCGATTTTATGCCGTTTTGAATTTTTTGAAAAAAGGGCGTGAGCGCTCTAACTTTCGTAAAACTCAATCTATTTTGCTAAATAGTTGTTTATAAGAGGAGGTGCACTCAATGCTGTTTGGTATCGAATTTGGCTCGGATCGGTAAAGTGGTTCAGATTTTATGGAATTCTGAATTTTTTTAAAAATTGAAATCATCGCTCTATTGTAACTTTTGCAAAACTTGAGTTAGCTAGCTCAAATTTTGTACGTAAATGAAACAATATTCGGCTATTATATATGAATAATTTCGTGACGAACGGAATGAAATTTTTGATGTTATCGAATGTTGAATTATTTTAAAAAATATACGTTATCACATTTACTTTCGGAAACGCTTTAATAATAACGGAATAAAGAAATAGAAAAACGAATTCGCAACATGTTCATTTATTTAATTAAAACGAGGATGCAAAGTAGAACTTTGTACATTGCTTCCTCATTATTTTTCGCTTTTTACAAAGCTTCCTCTATGCGGAAGCCAAAATTCATTAACATACTCCCTCATAAAGGTAGCTTTGTAAAATGCGAAAAATAATGAGGAAGCAATGTGCAAGGTTCTACTTTGCATCCATTTTGTTTTTATGACAATTTAGTTACATAGCATCAGATAATCGTTGTATGTCCATTTTAGGTCCATAATGTAAAAAATATATGCTGTATATTCGATGGATATTTATTCTACATAAATGCATAGATATAAGCATCTATGAATGTCCAAAACACATTCTATGCAATTTTCCGCACTTTCCTAAATTTTTCCCCATTTTTTTCCTGATTTCCCTGTAATTGTCTTTCCCCGATTAATAGTGCCCATATTTAATCTGGAATACTCCATATATATTCATACGCAGTCAACAATCAGCACCACTAGCCTCATCTGCATGGAAATTCACCAACTGGAAAATTATCGCGGAAGGCAAAGTGCAGCAATAGCGTGTGTCAACCTCGTATCAGTTTGCTCGGTAGTTAAAAAAGCGAGCGAACGCAGCAACTGATCATATACGATAACAATACAGTTTATCAGTAGTTGAAAAGTTTGAACGTGGACGTGAAACAGGTTCTTTCGTTTGTTGTTATTTATAGTCGTCTAGAACGCTTTGTGGCCTTAACACACATACATTATTTATTACGAATAATAATCTTAAACAACACTGAATAATATTCACAAGGTCATTTATAGTATATGCACGATTTTTCTATCGCGATAGCAATGCAAATTATTACTCTGTCAATAACCGAAAGTTGAACTGACCTTTAAAATCAATAAATGTATTCACTAATAATATTGAAAATAAACAAAAATGTAAGACAAATAAATTTTCTCAAAATCGTAACTTACCTGAAGGCCATGGGAAGCAATTTAATGCTTTCCCAAAATCTTGACTTTATCTTCTGCGACCATTTCTCGGGATATTCGTGGTCCATTCGTACCTTGAAACCGTATTCGGGTATTTTCGTAACACCCTTTCGGCTATCTTTAACTGCGCAGTCCCCGCCCTCCATTGTATGAATAATAATAATACGACAGTCTAGGAATTGATAGAACTTTGATTAACAAAAAACTAGGGTCTCTGTTATCGCGAGGAAACGTCACTCCGGTTCAATTGCTACTGTTGAACTGACTCGAAACTAGCGAGCTTTACAAATTCTTTATAGTATATTCCGGACTCGGCTATAGTCAGTTTTAAACGCCGCTCGTATTACCCTGTAATTAATAGCCACATTTCGTGAAAATTAGAATCACGTTCTCAGCATATCAACAGAACAGACGCGGTAAGTAACGTCTTGAGACAAGTACATTTACCATTTCTTAACGTAGCTCTACTTTACCGACCGACAAGATTCTCAAGATACGCGATGATAAAATAAGTTGCATCTTGAGACAAGTACATTTACCTCTTCTTACCGAAATTCTACTTTACCGACCGAAAAGATACTGCACTCGAAGGTTTAACTAATTTTAGACACTTTTTATTCGAGGTTTGATGAAATGCGTTTTTAGGGGGGAGGTGAAAACCTACTCCGTCGGTAACAAAAACTGTAATCAATCTTTCAGAGGACACCGAAAGTTTTTTGATAAAAGAAAAGTCTTACATCATTCGCATCCCCTTAAGGGGAAGCTGGAGTCGAATGCAGAAGCAGGTTTTTACCGACCGAAGTCAGTAAAAGCTTTTTCGTAGTTTTGATTATTCTTCGTTAATACGCTACAGATATGCTTCAAATTATACACGATTGTAGTATCAACATAAACAAGTGGACGTGCATTCGAATATTGGGTGAATACGTACAATGAATGAAGATATTCGTATATTACTAAGCCTGGATCATCGCGGGGATCGCAAACAGACTACGTGATCGTAGTTTCGGTTTTGCGTGGATTCCTTTTGTGTAATTGACTTTTCGACGCTCGTAGAATATTCAGAGAACGCTAAAGAATGGACGTACATTTCGATTTAACGTATGTGAATTCCAGAATCTTTTATATCGTACCAAACAGGCGATGCTGTCAAACCCTGGCGGCCATTTTGATTTCGGGAGGTTTAGTATTATACGATTTTTTTTCATTTATTGTACGTTTTCACCAAATATTCGAATGTACGTCCACTCGTTTATGTTGATATTATAATCGTGTACAATTTGAAGCATGTTTGTAGCGTATTAACGAAGAATAATGAAAACTACGAAAAAGCCTGTTTTTACCGACCAAAGTCGGTAATAAAATCTACTCCAGCATCCCCTTAAGGGGAGGCGAAACCTCCATGAGTGCGAGAAAGATAGCGAATATCTTTCGGAACAAGAATTCTCAGAAACTTGATCTTTTTTGGGAAAAATGAAAGTTTTACATCATGTAGAATTAAGAGAGCAATGATGTAAAACTTTTCTTTCATCAAAAAACGTTCGGTGTCCTCTGAAAGATTGATTACAGTTTTTGTTACCGACCGAGTAGGTTTCACCTCCCCGTAAGATGATGTGCTACTGCTCGGTCGGTAACAAAAAAACTGTAAAGCATTGTTCTTGGTTACAAATGATTTTTCAGACAAAATATGAGAAGTACTGACTGGCATTCTGCAGTCAGTACTTCTCGACTTTTATTCGAAAAATCAACCGTGGCGAAGAATAACACTTCGGGAAGATTCAGCTATCTCACTCGCACTTATGGCTATCTAAGAGAGACAGACAACATGTACCACATTACCTTAAACTCTAATAGCTCAATCGTTTGGCTTCAACTTCGCTGGAATTCGGCGTTTTTAAGCTTTATATAGGTATAAGTAGATTAGATAGATAGATTAGATACTGCAGCTAAAAATATTACGTTCAAGACCAAAAGGACCTTCGTACCTTTCGTCCACTGCACTGATATCATGATTTATATTTCGTAATTTTGACTGAAATATTTCATTTTTATTCGTTTTTACACACGCGTCTTTCGAACGCCTATGATTTTTTTTTATTATGAAACGGATTATTAGTTAGAAAATTAAAACTCAAATACGGTAACTTTTATTTTACATACGTGATAACTTTTTAAAATTGTTATTTAGTGGTTATTATTATATATTATTCATCTAAAAATTTAGTTGTCGACACAGATTTTTGAAACAATCTGTGTTTATTTATATTTCATGAGCTTTTTTATATGGTTAATTATTTAAAAACATTAAATCAGAAACAAAAATGAAGTTTTTTTTCATGTTTTAATAAATTTAGCGGTTTTTATTTATTCTATCGATAGAATAAATCGAGACAACAAATCCTATCGATTCTATCGATTAACAAAGTCGAGAAAAAATTATTATTATAATAAGTATAATAATTATTATTATATAATTATTATTATAATAAGTATTTTTTCTCGACTTTGTTAAAATAACCTTAAGTCGTCTTTGACCGTTTGTTGTTTTTCTGATATCTAATCTCGACAATAGCTACACGTTGCTTCGTAAATCTCTCGCATCTTAGCGAATGCGAATATCCATTTCTTTGCAATATTATAATCGATGCATTTTACGTTATTGAACGTAACTGCAGTCCTAGAAAAAAAATTTGAATGCACGGTATTACCGATCCATGATAATTTACCGACGGCTGATAAAAAAAATATTTAAAAAATTACCTGCGCGGAAACGAATAAATTCATTGACGCTTTTGCGCATGAGAATGTTCAGTGCGTCGTGCCAGAGCATCTGGAACGTACGCTAGTGTTTTTATTCACCTAAGTATGAGATAAAAGCAAGAAATTGACGTTTAGAAAATTTGTCGTTTTGCCCGAAGGCAAAATCGCATCCCTTGTCATATCGAAGCGCATTGACAAGCACAACGTGTATCTGAATTTGACGGGTACTCGACTATTCCGATATTGGGAAAACCTAACCTATTTCCACAAGTGAATCGTGTATTTATACACTTTTTTTCATAATCAACTGGGACAGTTAACTGTGACAATGATGGACTACTTCGTTACAAACAATTCTTTGGCTCCGGCTCCAATGGGAATTCAGAGTACTGCTGGAGCAGTACCCATTAAAAATGATAAAGGTCAGTGTACTCATTAATACTTTTCTATCGTGAATCCTCTAGTGGGGTATATAAATACCCCAATAGAAGATTGGGGTATATAAGTACCCCAGTACAGGTTTGGGATATATAAATACCCCAATAGAGGATTGGGGTATATAAGTACCCCAGTACAGGTTGGGGTATATAAATACCCCAATAGAGGTTTGGGGTATATAAATACCCCAATAGAGGATTGGGGTATATAAGTACCCCAGTACAGGTTTGGGGTATATAAGTACCTCAATAGAGGTTTGGGGTTTATAAATACCCCAATTGAGGTTTGGGGTATATAAGGGGCATTTCATATCGATTCGACCTGGGTCGGACCCTCGACCTCTCGGATAGTGGGGTACATAAATACCCCAATAGAGGTTTGGGGTCTATAAATACCCCAATAGAGGATTGGGGTACATAAATACCCCAATAGAGGTTTGGGGTATATAAATACCCCAATAGAGGATTGGGGTATATAAGTACCCCAGCACAGAATTGGGGTATATAAGTACCCCAGCACAGGATTGGGGTATATAAGTACCCCAATAGAGGTTTGGGGTTTATAAATACCCCAATAGAGGTTTGGGGTATATAAGTACCCCAGTATAGGTTTGGGGTATATAAAGGGGATTCCATACCGATTCGACTTGGGTCGGACCCTCGACCTCTCGGATTTGGTCGAAAATTTTTTATATGATTGGACCAACTCCAAAAAGTACTGGAAATTTTTTTCAGATTTTTTTCATTTATTTATTTTTGTTAACAATTTTTTTAAGGTAACATATCGTTAGTCCAAATTTAAAAACCTGAAAAAATTCTCAAAAATTCTGCATGAAATAACAAAATTCTTTAGCCTAAAGCCAAAGTGGCTGGGTTTTGGTTCTATTTTTTTTCTATAAAAAACTGTTAAAAAATTTAGAAACGAAAGAGGAAAAGTTATCAAATTTTTCTAAAATATTGCTTTCGTCTGCAAGTGCTTTCTTTTCATAAAAAAAAAATGCGATTCATAGAAAATATGTTCACTGTTAAATCAGGCTGGAATTGCAAAACAGAGTTTCTCTCTGAGGAAGCCAAATAATAACGATATAATTTCTTGCCGAAGAATGTTTATGGAAAAAAAAGAGGAAGTGCTGTGAAAATTTCAATTTTCATGTTTTTTTTATTATTTGTAATACAGCAATTTCTAGAATTATATAACATTCTTATCGAATAGTTTTTCCTATTTCCAAAAAAATACTCATGAATCAGAATTGACAAGCCGCGCTAATCATAGGATTCCATTGATAATATCAGATGTCAATGATGATAATTTAAAAAGCGATCGCACCTTCGAATACAAAAAAAATTCAAGATCACCGAGTGCAGCTGAGATGAACAAACAATAAAATCAAATTAGATTCTACCGCACAACAAATCTAATTTTGTTATCTGACTCAATCCTGTATTCCACGAGGAATGTTTTTTTTCGTAATTTTGTGCAACTTGCAGTTTAGAAAAATTTGATGACTTTGACACTTTCGTTTCTACATTTTTTAATAGTTTTTTATAGAAAAAAAATAGAAGCAAAACCCGTCCCACTTTGGCTTTAGGCTCAAAAATTTTGTTATTTCATGCAGAATTTTTGAGAATTTTTTCAGATTTTTAAATATGCGCTAACCATATGTTACCTTTAAAAAATATATCTATTGGGGTATATAAATACCCCAATAGAGGGTTGGGGTATATAAATATTCCAATACACGTTTCTAATCCATAGATAGAAGTAATTTTTATTTTACGCTTACTTTAAGTCAATTTCACTTAAGTTCTTAATTATTGGGTGAGCAAATTATAAATTTATATGCAGGACTTTAATACCTGTATAAATATCACAAGTTCAACATCGGGGAATTTTCCAAGATTTTAATTATCATGCATTAAAATCTTGGGATCAAAAATATTGAATGCAGATTATTTATTTTTATTCAACCACAACTAAAATTACAGAAATTTGAAACCATTTTAGGTGGCTTTTGATTTTATAACAAACATGTCCAGGAAATTTACAAATTATATGCGAGAAAAAAAAAAATACAGATCATAAATTCCTAATATTTTGTAACAGTAAATTAACAAATTTCTCAAATCTTTTTCAGTATTGTTACTTTTTAAATATCTAATAATAATACAGATGCACAAGAAATTTATGGTACAGGTTGTAAATAAAAAGTTCCAGTGATTGAAGAATAAATTTTTTTGACCCAAATTAAAGAACGCATTCTTATATTGTTGATTCCTTTATTGTCATTGAATTGCATTGATTGAATATTACAAATACAAAATAAAAATTCACAGGCGAAGTATCGATGAAAAAGGTGAAGGTTCACCGTTACGTTTCGGGAAAGCGACCAGATTATGCTCCAGCAGCGAGCTCCGATGAGGAATCCGAGGAAGACGATTTCATTGATAGATGTGCACACAAAACGTACGAGGATGGCGAACCGGCGGAAGATTTTGTGGCTCCGGCGCAGCCAAAAGCGAGAGACGAGGATGATCCACGTTTGAGAAGATTAACGAGACTGGAAAGACAGCGAGAAGTGGAAGTCGAGGCTTCTCCAGAACGTCATCGACATATTCACGAACCGGAAATTCTGGAGGCTGAACCGGAACGTATGCGTGAAAGAATTAAATTGGATAGCTCCGATTCGTCCGAAGATGAAGAATTGTCGGATACCGAAATGGAACGGCGTAGAGTAGCGTTGAAACAACGCGTACTCGCGAAAAAAGACGTCGAAGAGGAATTGATACACGGCATTGATGAAGAAAAATCGGGCGAAAGCTCCGAAGAAAGTTCCGAGTACGAAGAATATACAGATTCCGAAGAGGAAACTGGACCACGATTAAAACCCGTTTTCGTCAGGAAAAAAGACAGGATCACTGTAATGGAGAAAGAAAAAGAAGCTATTAAACTAAAGCAAGCGGAGATCGAGGCGAAAAAACTCGTGGATGAAAGAAAGCGACAAACTTTGAGGGTAAGAATGATCCTCGATATTTATTAAATCGCATTTTATTTTTACTTGTGGATACGAAAAGAAAAACTAGATATGTCCAGTTATAAAATGAAGTTTTGATGGTTGAAAATTTTTGGATGTCAACTAGTATCATCTCTTGAATTTTTTTTAAATAATGTAACAGTTGAAGAAAATTAATACTATTTTTAAAAAAAGATGTAATGTTTATTTCAATTTGTAATGGATTGTGTATCTGAATCAGAGTTGTAAAACCCTAATTATTTTTTAAACATAATTGATGCTACGATTGGCTTTGTAATTATATTTAATAATTTGCAGTAGTGATACGAGATTCTGATTCGATTATTCGAGAATCGATTATTATTTTTTCATGAATTGATCGTGATTATTCATCGATTATTTGCAAATCGATTATTTTTCCACGATTCTTTTGATAATCGATTCTCAAAGATTTTTGCATGAAATGTATTCAGCAAGGCAGCGAGATCAGATGTCGCCTAGTTAATTGTGCCTATTTATTTTTATTTTTGTTCTATGATTATTCAGTACTTGAGATGAAAATCAGATTTTTAATCGATTCTTTTACAATCGATTGATTTTATACCGATTAATCGAATCGATAATTTTTTAAAAAATTTAATCGATTATGAGAATCGAGATTTTTCCATGTATCGTTGCATCACTAATTTGCAGTGATTATAATATGATAGGTAAACTTTTGAATAGAGGCGAAAAATATTAATTCCCCATAAAATTTCATGATAATGTTATTGAAAAAATGGAGAAATACTGTTAATGCATTGCTAAAATAATGGAGGCCTGTGGTTGTCCATTATTCTGACAATTTTCCCCAAAATTTAATAAAAAATTTGAATTTTCTTAAAGCTATTCAAAAGTTCACATATAATTTTATAATCGCTACAGGTTTTCATTACAAATTCGTAACTACAAGACAACCTGTTCCATAAACTTTATATCATAAAGTAATGGGGACTTACAATACTGATTTGAATATTATATGTTATATATGTCCAAATCTTTGTTTCCACAGTAACAAATAAATACTTCTAAAAAGATCATGACCCTTTAAATAAATCAAAACTATTGCGAGTCTCGGAAAAAATGGAAAAACGGAATTAATTCATATAATTTTTGTTCAGATGGTAGAAGAGGTGATTCGTAAAGAGACTCAAGTAACAAAGGCCGTGGATCAAGAAGGAAAGCTCGACGATGTTTGCACCGATGATGAGAACGATGAGGTTGAATACGAAGCATGGAAATTGCGTGAATTAAAGAGAATAAAGCGAGATCGTGACGAGCGAGAAGCGTACGTTAAATTTCTACGACTCTGTATTTTACTTTCCCACATTTTCCATGTACTAATGAGCTGCTGTTTTTTTTCCAGGATCGAGAAGGAAAGACTTGAAATCGAAAGGATTCGAAACATGACTGAGGAAGAACGTCGTCAAGAAGCTCGCGTTAATCCCAAGACGATAACAAACAAAGCGGCTAAGGGAAAATACAAATTCCTACAGAAATATTATCACCGCGGAGCTTTCTATCTCGATCGCGATGAAACTATTTTAAAACGCGATTTCTCCGGCGCTACTCTTGAGGATCATTTCGACAAAACTGTATTACCGAAAGTGATGCAAGTGAAGAACTTTGGTCGTAGCGGCAGAACAAAATACACGCATTTGGTCGATCAGGACACAACGCAATTTGACTCGCCTTGGATATCGGAAACTGCGCAAAATCTCAAATTTCACACGAATCAAGCGGCAGGAATGAAGCAACAATTCGACAAGCCGTCTTTGAAGAAGCGAAAGAACACAAATTGAGACAAATAAACTTAACTATAACGAGAAAAAAAACATGAGGTTTAAGATTTCTGCATATTCATAATAAAATTTTGGCAAGCTATATCTTTCGAATTACGATATCAAGAAAAATACTAAAAAGTAGAAAATGTTCGTTTCCGTATTCTCTGGTGGACGATTTTTTTTATTTTTTTTTAAGTCAAAAATTAAGGGAGTTGTTCTTGATTTAGTACTTTGGCAAGCTATATCTTTCGAACTATGATATCAAGAAAAAACCTAAAAAGTAGAAAATGTTCGTTTTCGTATTCTCTGATGGACGATTTTTTCATTTTTTTTTTAAATATAAAATTGCGGGAGTTGTTCTTGATTTAGTACTTTGGCAAGCCATATCTTTCGAGCTATGATATCGAGAAAAAAACTGAAACGTAGTCAATTTTTGTCTTCGTATTCTCTGATGGACGATTTTTTTTATTTTTTTTTAAGTCCAAAATTAAGGTAGTTGTGCTTGATTTAGTACTTTGGCAAGCTATATCTTTCCAACTATGATATCGAGAAAAAGGCTAAAAAGTAGGAAATGTTCGTTTTCGTATTGTCTGGTGGACAATTGTTTCATTTTTTTTAAGCCCAAAAGTAAGGGAGTTGTTCTTGATTTAGTACTTTGGCAAGCCATATCTTTCGAGCTATGATATCGAGAAAAAAACTAAAAAGTAGAAAATGTTCGTTTTCGTATTCTCTAGTGGACGATTTTTTCATTCGAAGTAATTTACTTCGCGGATAAAAAACTCCCTTAATTTTGGACTTAATTTTTTATAAATCGTCCATCAGAGAATCCGACAACATATATATTCTTTTCAGTTTCTTCCGCGGAGCTTTAACTTAAAAGTTATAGCTTGCTAAAATATAAAAACCACAACAACACCCTTAATTTTGGACAAAAAAATTACGACAACGAACATTTACTACTATTCAGTTTTTTCCGCGGAGCTTTTAGAGTTGTAGCTTGCCAAAATACTAAATCAAAAACAACTTCCTTAATTCTGGACTTAAAAAGAAATAAAAAAATTGTCGATCAGAGAATACGAAAACGAACATTTTCTACTTTTTAGTTTTTTTCTCGATATTATAGTTCGAAAGA
Source organism: Ephialtes manifestator (assembly GCA_963970395.1). Classification (NCBI taxonomy): domain Eukaryota; kingdom Metazoa; phylum Arthropoda; class Insecta; order Hymenoptera; family Ichneumonidae; genus Ephialtes; species Ephialtes manifestator. The sequence continues at coordinate 3,064,771 of OZ019969.1, read as the reverse complement.
TATAGCTTGCCAAAGCACTGAATCAAGAGCAACTCCCTTAATTTTGGACTTAAAAAAAAAATAAAAAAATCGTCCACCAGAGAATACGAAAACGAACATTTTCTACTTTTTAGTTTTTTTCTCGATATTATAGTTCGAAAGATATAGCTTGCCAAAGCACTGAATCAAGAGCAACTCCCTTAATTTTGGACTTAAAAAAAAAATAAAAAAATCGTCCACCAGAGAATACGAAAACGAACATTTTCTACTTTTTAGTTTTTCTCTCGATATTATAGTTCGAAAGATATAGCTTACCAAAGTACTGAATCAAGTACAACTCCCTTAATTTTGGACTTAAAAAAAAAATAAAAAAAATCGTCCACCAGAGAATACGAAAACGAACATTTTCTACTTTTTAGTTTTTTTTCTTGATATCGTAATTTGAAAGATATAGCTTGCCAAAGTTTTATTTTGAATATGCAGAAATCTTAAACCTCATAAAAAACAACACTTTTTTTACACAGCATAATACAATCCCGTTTACAAAAATTGTTTAAACTTCGGTGGCTGTTTTTTTTTTTTTTTTTCTCAACGAATCAGCCTCAAATGGCAATAAATCCGAGGAAAATAAATCCGCCGCAGAAAAAACGCAGCGCTATGTTTTATTTGACGACTTTATTGCGGCCACGAAAAAAAATGCTGCACTATTAATTTCCTGGACAAAAAAAATCTGTGCCAATTTACGACATAAAAAATGCGTTGAAAATCGATTTTTCTGTCAGTGCACTATTTATTAGTCGCTGCGTAGTACCATCATAACGTATATTGGGGTTATAATATACCCCAACGAACAAAGAGCGCGAAATACGAATTTTCACATAAATCAAACTGCCGGAATGAAATGGGGTTTGAAAAAAATGTATTTAAGGTAGTTCTGTCGGTACGCCGTCCATTTTTGCACGATATTTTTTTTTTACGTGGCACCTCTCAAAACTGTCAAAACTTGTTTTTCTGCGCTGCTGTAATATTTTCTTGGCAAATGTGCGAAAACGATATACAACAAGCTGTGCAAATAATTTTGCGAACATTACATCAAATTCAGACTGCATTGTTCATTGACAGAATGTGATATTTAATTTATACAACAGTTGTCTTAATATTTATGCACATTATATACAGTTTCTGTTGTTTTCTTAATACACGACAAAAGCAAAACAACCGTAATTAAATAATTTTCGAATAATTTTATGACAAGTGTTAATCAATATTAAACTTATATTCCGAGTAACTGAACGTGAATCCTCGTTTAAAGCGCAATTATTTTTTTGCAGTTTTCTAAATAGTATTAAATTTGAGGCACGAAATCTGCAAATTAAATGCAGCGCTTAAATCGAAGATTCAGGCTAAGGCGAACCGCACTTTGACAAATTATTCCTGCAAAATTTATCGTTTCCGCTCTTTGCAAATTACACTTACATCATCATAATAATAATACATTTCATAATATTATTATTTAACTTATAATACATATACTATATATATATATATATATATAAAGATAACAATACAAAATAGCTGTATTTATAAACATGAAAAGTTCTGGGCTATCTAAAGAGAAGAAATTGCAAGTACACGTCACAGACGTTGACGTTAATAATCCAAAAATAACATTGTTGTTTCGTTGTCTACGTAGTTGCTCCATAAAAAAAACAAAGATTGTTTAACTTTAAGAAATGTCATATTCCAATTATTCACATTATCATATAAACATCGATGCATTTAACGACGGAATAAAAAATGTAATTATTGAATATATTGGCGCATTTTGTAGACAAATCGTGACGCTGGCTTTATTCTATAAATACTATAAATAATAAATTATAAATATTTGACGATAAGAAGTTACCGCGTAAATAATCATCAAAGTCAAGACTTTGTCTCCTGATTCTTAAAAAATTACTGCAAAAAATTGTACAATGACTGGAGGACATAAATTTCTGGAAGCAAAAACTTTGTTTCATACGTTGCTTCTTAAACACTTCAATGCTTGCTTTGCCGCGGCACATTTCGCCTGCTTTTTGTTTGCTCCAAAACCGTGGAAAATTTTTGGCTTTGCGGCGATTACTGCCTCCAGGGTTACCATCACAGAGCCTGTACCTTCTACAACACTCGGTTTTCTGCAATAATGCGCGAAACACAAATTATTATAAAATAATATAGTTAAAAAAAATAAAATTGTATTTTTATAAAAGGAAAAGAAAATACAATTTTGACAAGATGTACAATATTACTCACGAAAATCGTGGATTTGCTCCTGGGGTTTCGTGTATTACACGAACAGGCTGTTTAGGCACATTCTTACTAAATTCGGCTGAAAAAATAAATAAATTTGTTTTAAATATGCAAATTTTAATTGAATTATTAACGTTAAATAAGCTAATTACCGATTTCCTTGTGCATTAAACCGTACACGATCGTCCAGACTTTATTCAAATCCTTTCCGGAATCCAGATAAATAGCTCCGATCAAAGATTCGAAAATATCTCCCAGTATTTTTGGAACATCTACATATTCTGCCATCTTACATTCTTCCTCTTCTAACAGAACCCACAGCAACTGTACAAAAAATTAAGAATAAATATACAATTTTTTTTCAAAAATGGCGGTGACTAAAAAGATTTAACACAATATTATTAACAATTAATAGTAATTGTTCTCAATAATATTTTGGCAACTCTATTTTTTAGTCTATGGGGCATTATACACCGATCGGACCACCTTTTAGCATGACCGTCGTCGATATAGTTGATTATTTTTTTAATCATTCACCCTAATGAATGGAGCTTGCTCCATTTTTTTCAAAATTTTCATTGCATAATTCGCACACTTGTGAATTTCTAAAAACTGCTCTAAAAACTGCGTTTAAAAACTTTCGAATGCACGTATCTTTTTGGATATAAGTCGTATCGTAAAAAACCTACATAAAAGTTTTTCATTTTGAAGTATACTTTTATGTCAATTTATTTAAAAAATTCTTTAACTCCTCCGAAGCATTGATTTTTCATTAATAAACATAAAAATCGATTTTTCAAAAACTTGGACATTTTAATTTTTTTCGAAAAAATCTCTAAAATACTATTGATGAAGACAAACATTTTAAGCTTAGACCGAAAGTGGGATAATCCTTTTTTCGAATTTTTATGAGAGTTTAAAAGATTAATAAAAAATGAAAACTCTCTTAAAAAATTGGAAAAAAATTGTCCCACTTCCGGTCTAGGCTTAAAATGTTCGTCTTCATCAGTAGTATTTTAGAGATTTTTTCGAAAAAAAATTAAAAAATGTCCAAGTTTTTGAAAAATCGATTTTTATGTTTATTAATGAAAAATCAATACTTCGGGCTGCGGAACCCTAAACGGATAAGAAAAAAGTTATGCTTTATTTAAAAATTAAATATTTAACCACCACATTTTTAGAAAGACAAGGCTGAAGAACTCCGGTATTAATTGGTTAAAAAAAATAAAAGTATCGCAAGGAAGAAAAAAAAACTGTAAGGCGTATTGTTAAGGGGAGGAAGTCAGGTCAAAAAAATTGATTTTGGAAATTCAATATTATCCAAATCCTATTGCATATAAAAATGCCCAACGCACTATATTGTTGGTACTCGATGACAGGATTTTTTACTGTCGTCTGACTTGCATATGCTTTTCAATATTATCTTAAGCAAAGTTCTTAGGTTTTCCATTCTGCGCATGATTCAGATCAAACTACTCGGCAGATTAGCATGGTTGACGTCTCATTTTGTTCTTCATGAAAAGATTCACCGGCTAAATGGAGCAAATGTTAATAAAATGTAATATTTTTTAAGTGACATAATTATTAATAAATAAATTTTATGCTATTTTCTAAATCAGTGATTAACTTTGCTTTCAGAATGAAAAAAAAATAGTTTGCTCCATTTAGCCGGTGTATCTTTTCATGAAGAAGAAAATGAGATGTCAACCATTCCAATCTGCCTAGTAGTTTGATCTGAATCATGCGCAGAATGGAAAACCTAAGAATTTTGCTTAAGATAATATTGAAAAGCATATGCAAGTCAGACGACAGTAAAAAATCCTTTCATCGAGCACCAGCAATATAGTGCGTTCGGCATTTTTATATACAATAGCATTTGGATGATATTGAATTCCCAAAATCAATTTTTTTCACCTGACTCCCTCCCCTTAATAAAACTCTTTTACTACTACTACTCAATGCTTCGGAGGTGTTAAAGAATTTTTAAAATAAATTGACATAAAAGTATACTTCAAAACGAAAAACTTTTATGTAGGTTTTTTTACGATACGACTTATATCCAAGAAGATACGGGCATTCGAAAGTTCTTAAACGCAATTTTTAGAGCAGTTTTTAGAAATTCACAAGTATGCGAAATATGCAATGAAAATTTTGAAAAAAATGGAGCAAGCTCCATTCATTAGGGTGAATGATTAAAAAAATAATCAACTATATCGACGACGGTCATGGTAAAAGGTGGTCCGATCGGTGTATAATGGCCCCTATATTAATTTAATATTTCGGCCACATTAAGGTAAATGTCCCCATTCCCGTCCATGCTCCCTCTGCCGACCACTTCGACGGAAATAATTATTTACGCGAGTGCTGTGCAAAAATAACAACAATTGAGCATAGTATAATATTCCGAGGACCCTGTGTGTGAGAGTATTGCAAGGTAAACAGTAAGTACAATAATACAATCCAAGTTTTGTTCGTATTTCCAAACGCTTGTCGCGAACCCATCCTATTCTTAACAGTGAGTTTAAGTTCCGTCGACCGCTTCAATAGTCCGTACTGCATCCGGAATTTGTAAAAATCGAATAATTTTTAGTGCAAACGATAGATTATGAGTTCAATTACTGATCCAGCAAAAAAAAAGTTATAAATAATTTATTTTTCATTTTTTTTACGGTGGTCGAAGTTAGGCACAACGAAATGCCTGGCTGCCCCCATTACCGTAAACGTTATTTAGGCAGTCAAAAAAAATTCTTTATTACAAGGTTTACTTTCTCAGTGATAAAAAAGATTGATATAATTCAATTCTTACAGGATCGCTGCGAAGGACTTGGACTTTTTTCCCTCACTGATCAAAATTTCGAAATATCTCAATTTTTACAGCATCGCAAAAAAAAAGTGTATGTGGAGACGGAAATGTAACATAAGTTCCGAAAAACGAAGTTTTTTTATAATTATGCAATAAAAATATTAATAGTACAATCCCGGATCATGTTTATTTATTTTTTTTAAATTTTACTACTCTTCGGAATCTCCGTTTCCCTAGTGGTCGAAAATGGGGTCATCGCTGGTCGGGATTGGGAACAGCTGTGTCGGCAGAGAGGACACTAATAAGCATGAATTAATCAGCCTCTATCTGGCGAAATAATTGGCGGAATCGATTGAATAAACCATTTTTAGAAAGAGAATTAACTGAATTTTACAATGGTGCAAAAAAAAATCTCCAAATTTAAATTCGTCGCACCGAAAAAAGCCATACAGTTGTCTGGTTGGCCTTATAGGGTACGGGAATAGGGACATTTACCTTATTAACTGTTACAAATATTTTTTAATAAATCTTTTTCTTTACCTCGTCGTCGACTGCGTAAAATCGATCTTGCTGAAACTTGGCAAAACGTTCGATGATCTTTTGAAGTTCAGGAGCGTAGGCCATGAGAGCGGTGTGCAAACCGAATTTAACAGTGAGACACGCAAATGTTATATTATTAACGAGTGCAGACCGAAGATCCGTTAGAGCTCCAGGACTTAGATAGTCGCAAGATTGGTAGATATGGACGGTGATCAGAAAATCTGTAATTTTAGTTATTATTATTTTTTCTAAATTAAATTGCTGAAAATCGTTGAACGATTTCTGAAAGTTTTAATAAATTACCGAGTATAGCGTCACCGAGAAATTCCAATCTCTCGTAGCTCGGTGTAATGTTATTCGGAGTGAACGATGGATGTGTGAAAGCCTGAAACGTTTTTTTTTCAGGATTAATTCCAGCTCAATATTGTAAATAAATATCTCGAAAAAAAAAAACAAAAGGTATTGGGAATATTTTTAACCTGCAGAAGATATGCTCTATCGTTGAATTTGTATCCGATTTGGTTTTGAATAAAATTCGCCTGAGGCAAATAATCGTCTGGATTTCCGACTCCCATTCTTGGACTCTGCGGAGGATTATGCAAAATTTCGTTGACGACAAGTTTCGCCGGCAAAATTTCAAACCATTTAAGGATTTTGAATGCACCAGTCAGACCCATACTCTGTAAAATCACGTGAAAAAGAACCAAGAATTTATTAAGGATTTATGAGCATTTTTAAGTACGCTGTAAAAAGTTTTTTTTTTAAATTAATATATCGTATATAAAGCTCGGATGCATGTACAGTATATTAATTTTCAGATGCATTCGTCATTGAAAAATACAATATTTGTGTATTAAAATGAAGATTACAATACTCACGTACTGTAATTTTCAATTTCAAATTTCGAGGAATTTTGATTTTACGCCATAGCTTTTCGAAAAATGATAAGTCCTGCATGGGCCATGGCTCATTCGATGTATTTTTCACTTCTGATTAAGAATATAACCACAGATTTACGATAGGACGTACAGAGGCCGAGAAAAACGAAAAAGAAGACAGTGATCCTAAAATAACATCCTTTTCGCTCTGGGATCGATATTTAAGGGGAGGGAGTCAGGTAAAAAAAATTGATTTTGGAAATTCAATATCATCCAAATCCTATTGCATATAAAAATGCCCAATGCACTATATTGTTGGTACTCGATTAAAGGATTTTAATCCTTAAAAAGGACGTTAGAAGCGGTTTTCAATCCTAAAATAACATTAGACATTATAATGGTTTTTGTAACTTTTGAAGAATTAATGCTATTAAAAATCTGGCTGCTGAATCAATGAAACGTCTTACGATAAACAAAATGAGCGGCCATTTATCATAGTTGGACTGATGATGTTGTGTGTTTTTTTAAATTATAACATCTTTTTGGTAATTCATGTATATTGGACTTTTTAATTTAAATCATATTACCGTCAACGTTTTTATATGTTGAGGACACATATTTGCCACACAAATTATCTTCGATACAGTACATTGACGAAACACAAATTTTTTGAATGTTTAAAAAAAAATTAATCAGTTTTCTCCACTCGTTTTATTCTGTTCCAAAAATTCTGGAGAACTTAAATTCGTTAAAAAAAACATTTTTTTTATGATCATTTCAATTTTTTTTTTTTTTTTCGTTATTTTAACTCAGAAATGTGTTAAACATTTAAGAAAAATTACTTTATTTTACGTGAAAGTGTCTTGGCGGTAAAGGAAATAATATTCTTTTATTTCACTCAGTGTGTAAAAACGTGGTTTTACGCACGCTTCGCGTGCGTCAAACCTTATTTACACACCTTGTGAAATAAAATTTTGTACGATACTCATGCGAAAAACTTTTTCTGAACTCGTGTGATTGTCTCGTGTGACGACGAGTGTGCAAACTCACACTCGTCAGAAAAAGTTTTTTCGCTCTCGTATCGTAATGTACTATTTTACTGTCGTCTGACTTACATATGCTTTTCAATATTATCTTAAGGAGGATCGGTGGCGACTCCCAAAGTCAAATCAGAGATAAATTTTCGCGATCGATTTTTTAAAGTTTAATGCATTAAATAATAACAGTGGAGGGTGATTTGTATTGAAGCATGTAGACTTAATCCAGAGAAATATTAATAGTCACGGATTTGTATAAAGATTAACTGATTAACGTTTCTTTTCAGTGTGATATATTTTCGTTTAGTTTTTTCCAAGTATTATCTTCAATTCTTTGCCGATTTTTATGAACGATAGCTCATTGTTCTTCTTAAAAGATACTCTACGAATTGACCTCCTAGATATTTCATAGTGTTCATCGTTTTATAATTATAGCCTGTTGTTTATGAAAGTATTTTAATTTCTGTTAAACAACAGGCTAGAATTATTAAACAATTAACACTATGAAATATTCAGGCGGTCAATTCGTAGAGTATCTTTTAAGATAGAGAATGAGCTGTCATTCATTCAAATCGGCCAAGAATTACAGATTATACTTGAAAAAAACTGAACGAAAATGTATCCCACTGAAAAGAAACGTTAATCAGTTAATATTTATGCAAATCCGTTACTATTAATCTTTCTCTGGATTACATGCTTCAGTACAAATCACCTTCCACAGTTATTATTCAATGCACTAAACTTTAAAGAATCGATTACAAAAATTTATCTCTGATTTGACTTTGCCAGTCGTCACCGATCGTCCTTAAGCAAAGTTCTTAGGTTTTCCATTCTGCGCATGATTCAGATCAAACTGCTAGGCAGATTGGAATGGTTGACGTCTCATTTTCTTCTTCATGAAAAGATACACCGGCTAAATGGAGCAAATGTTAATAAAATGTAATATTTTTTAAGTGACATAATTATTAATAAATTAATTTTATGCTATTTTCTAAATCCGTGATTAACTTTACTTTCAGAATGAAAAAAAAAATAGTTTGCTCCATTTAGCCGGTGTATCTTTTCATGAAGAAGAAAATGAGACGTCAACCATTCCAATCTGCCTAGTAGCTTGATCTGAATCATGCGCAGAATGGGTAACCTTAGAACTTTGCTTAAGATAATATTGAAAAGCATATGCAAGTCAGACGACAGTAAAAAATCCTTTCATCGAGCACCAACAATATAGTACGTTGGGCATTTTTATATGCAATAGAATTTGGATGATATTGAATTTCCAAAATCAATTTTTTTTACCTGACTCCCTCCCCTTAACAAGAAAAATGCGAAAAACCATTTTTCGTCGGTTCTCGGACTGACCCGTAGTCTATTCTATGTATTTTGCCGTGCTAAACAAGAATCTAACGCTATTTGGACGATATGACAAACGGGAAAAGAGAAAAACGCAAAAAAACCGTTCCTGAAAAAAATGTTTTTCGACGAATTTACATTTTACGCCATATCTTTTCGAAAAATGATAATTCCTGCATGGGCCATGGCTCATTCGATGTATTTTTCACTGCTAATTAAGAATATATATCGCAGATTTACGATAAGACCAACAGGGGCCGAGAAGAACGAAAAAGAAGACAGTGATCCTGAAATAACGTCCTTTTCGTCCTCTGGGATCGATATTTAACGAGAAAAATGCGAAAAAGCATTTTTCGTCGGTTCTCGGATTGGCCCCGTAATTTATTCTATGTATTTTGCCGTGCTAAACAAGAATCTAACGCTATTTGGACGATATGACAAACGGGAAAAGAGAAAAACGCAAAAAACCGTTCCTGAAAAAAACGTTTTTCGACGAATTTACATTTTAGGTCATGTCTTTTCGAAAAATGATAATTTCTGCATGAGCCATGGCTCATTCGATGTATTTTTCACTGCTAATTAAGAATATATATCGCAGATTTACGATAGGACCAACAGGGGCTGAGAAAAACGAAAAAGAACATCGTGATCCTAAAAAAACCGTCCCTGAAAAAAGTATCGGAGAATTCTCATACCATTCTTAAATTTACAATAAAAGTATATTAAGGGGAAGCTGGAGTCGAGTGCAGAAGCAGGTTTTTACCGACCGAAGTCGGTAAAAGCTTTTTCGTAGTTTTGATTATTCTTCGTTAATACGCTACAGATATGCTTCAAATTATACACGATTGTAGTATCAACATAAACAAGTGGACGTACATTCGAATATTGGGTGAATACGTACAATGAATGAAGATATTCGTATATTACTAAGCCTGGATCATCGCGGGGATCGCAAACAGACTACGTGATCGTAGTTTCGGTTTTGCGTGGATTCCTTTTGTGTAATTGACTTTTCGACGCTCGCAGAATATTCAGAGAACGCTAAAGAATGGACGTACATTTCGATTTAACGTATGTGAATTCCAGAATCTTTTATATCGTACCAAACAGGCGATGCTGTCAAACCCTGGCGGCCATTTTGATTTCGGGAGGTTTAGTATTATACGATTTGTTTCATTTATTGTACGTTTTCACCAAATATTCGAATGTACGTCCACTCGTTTATGTTGATATTACAATCGTGTACAATTTGAAGCATGTTTGTAGCGTATTAACGAAGAATAATCAAAACTACGAAAAAGCCTGTTTTTACCGACCAAAGTCGGTAATAAAATCTACTCCAGCATCCCCTTAATATGGAATTCACATTCCCGTTTCGTAAATCTCATATCGTTTTATATATTAAAGTCACTCCAATTTTAACAGTGTAATATTAAACTAAACTTACGCTGAGATAAACTCCGATTAAAGCCTCCACAGAATCCGAAACCGACTTGTCCGGAACGATTTGCTCTCCCAAAAAATGTTGCATATCGGTTTGCGTATTATTGTCGCTCCAGGACAAAACTCGCTCTTGCATGTCATATTGAGTGACTTCCGATGGAATGCCGGTCAGTTGCTCGCCCTTTGGTATATGCAATTCGTAAAGAACATTCGGCGATATCTATATGAAAAAAAACAAAAAGGAAAGAAGCGTAAATTTACGAATCGACTTCGCGGTAATTATTTTCTGAAGCACTTGACCCAATTTATCGTACAATTCATTCAACAATTATTACTTTGGATAAAATAATTTAACAAAATGTTACATTTTTAAATAATTGCCAAAAAAAAAAGAATTGTAGAAAATATTATGGGAGATCTCTATAAAAAATGGACTCAAATACTTAATGCATTGAAAAATAAATAAACGATCGTGTAAACCTCAAAGCGTAAATTTGTAATTGGGTCTCTTAACTTAGTTTCTAAATCTTTTTAACTCAAGCTTTTGTTAAGCTGCTATATGGGGTAAAACACGTCAAGGCGGCCACACGAATTTTTCATTTCAATAAAAAGTTTTCAAATTTCTTGAGGATGTTCGTCTGGCTGAAAACAAAAATTGCAAATTTTTTCAGATTTTTTTGTTGCATATTTCAGCCGATACAAATGACTGAAAATAATAATCGTTAATTTTTTAACGCCAAAACTACGGCTCTCGCAAAAAAATCATGTTAACAAAAAATGTAAGGTATCTAACGTTCTTTTCAACAAATTTTTTTGCAAATTTTCCTACTCCGTTTTATGCTATTTTTCAATTAAATAATATTTCAATTTTTTTTTTCTCCGAAACTGCGTTCTCGATTCAGATGAGATTTTTACATTTTGTTCCTTAATATGTTAAGAATCTGAAAAAAAATTGGCGAGATGGGCGGCGACTTCGTTCCACAGTTAGAGCTCTTCGAATGATCGAACATAACGGTAATCTAATGTGTAATTGCTCTCTGCGTTCAACAGGGTTGAGACTGTCAATAGAAAAAATTTAAAGCCCGCATCACTTGTTTATTTTTTTGTTATTTTTAATTAACATTTTTTTTAAATTAAGTTAATTGGCAAATTCCCCCGTACCTGTCGTCCACACTTTGTGTTCACAACGCAGAACGATGGTCGTGTAACATTGAGCACGTGAATATTGAACTCAAGAGACATTCATTCACCACGTTTTGCCGATTTTCGATTGATCAGAAAAGAGCACGATGATGAATTACGTGTCACCAGGAAAAAAGTTTCAATTCCATCAGTCGATAAAATAAATGTATTAAAAAACCCAAAAATTGAAGAGGGAAAAATATCCGATGCAAAAAATGCAGTGCGGGCTTTAGAATTATTATGTAGACAGTCTGTTGAACGTACAGAGCAATTACACATTAGATTGCCCTGGTATTCGATCGTTTGACGAGCTGTAACAGTGGAATGAAATCGCCGCCCGTTTCGCCAATTTTTTCTCAGATTCTAGACATATTAAGGAACAAAATCTAAAAATTTCAGCCGAATCGGGAATGCAGTTTTGGAGAAAAAAAATATTATAATTTTATTCCATTGAAAAATAGCATAAAACAGAGTAGGAAGATTTTGCAAAAAATTTATTGAAAAGAACGTTAAATACCTTAAATTTTTTGTTCACGTGATTTTTTTGCGAGAGCTGTAGTTTTGGCGTTAAAAAATTAACGATTATTATTTTCAGTTTTTTGTAACGGCTGAAAAATGCGATAAAAAAATCTGAAAAAATTTGTAATTTTTGTTTTCAGCCAGACCAACATCCTCAACAAATTTGAAAACTTTTTATTGAAATGAACAATTCGTGTTGCCGACTTGACGTGTTTTATCCCATATATACCAATAGATAAAAGTGAAATATATTGTTTCCTTTATAATAAAACTAATGTAAACCTCGTTTAGGAGCAATAATTCTTGTAGAGGTCGTAGAGCGCAGAAAGCAGGCGCAGTGAAGTTGCTGTCGGGTACAAAATCATCGACTTTCATACGTCCAGGTATTTTTTTATTGCTCCCACAATAAAATAGATTGCGATTTCCTATGATCTTTCCTTTTATCATTGTCAATTGTCCCTCGTTGCACTTGGGATAAGTCTCGAAGAGATACAACGACGCAGCAAATTTAAGAAACGAATCACCGAGCGTTTCCAGACGCTCGAGATCAAAAACATCGTGAGCCATTTTGCTGGTGAGAGCTTGCATGACAAAAGCGGGGCTTGGACCGTTTGAATTTTCCCTCATAAGAATTTCCAACGATGGCGATTCATTTCTCGATTCAAGTGAACTCTTTTCAAATGTCACCGATCGACCCTGATGTTTCTAAAAATTTCACGTTTTTGTTGCAAATACTCAGACGATTATGTAGAATTTTTCGAATTATGGTTGTTTAAAATTGTATAACTTACCATAAAATCCTTGAAACTTTTACTTTCGTCCACTGAAGTTGACATGAATTGATGAAAGTATTCAATGTCAATCAGCTGAACTCTTTCTATGTCCTTGAAAATATTTGCGGGCTCCTCGTCTTTTGTCCACGGATAGAGCTTTGAATCCATTCCCAAAGCTAAGGAATCATAATAAAAATATTGCATTATAAAAAAGACATGTATGTGCTGAGAATTACGGTAAGAAATTTTCGTAAAAATTCGTTGCATATAGATCATCATTTAACTTCAGTGGGAAATTATAACTAAACGTGGAGTTCAAATTATTGTAGATTATCTGAGATAGTAAATCTAAATCAAACAAGGCTTCAAATTTTACGGAATTTTTTTTTTTTTCATTTGTATTTTGACTAAATTCTTTTTTCGAAATGCCAACTTCAAGTTTACTACTTTAACGCAAATGTTTTTGAAAGTTTTGTATTTTTATTATATTTTCGACGAAAACTTGTAATTTTATTTAAATCTTGTTGATTTAAAAAAAAAGTAATTTTACTCAAATTTGTAATTTAACAAAAATTATGTTGTCATTTTTTTTTTTTTTTTTGTAGATTGATTTAAATTGATTTTGCTTTATAAATAAATTAAATATAAAAAATTTGAATTACTGTCGATTTCTGGTCCGGGAATATCTACTTCCGGTTCAGAGGGGAGTACACAATCGTCAGCTGTCCAACCGGAGATGTCTAATAAAGCTTCGGGCGACTCTTCAATGTCCGATTGTCTTATAACGAGTGGCGGCCAAGTGGCGCCAGGTTTTAGCTTCAATACTCCCATATGAGCTTCGTTTACTATCTGAACTCGTAGATCCTCGGCTACAAGCATTTGACAAACTCTGTGAAGCACTGAGGGCAAATATGTCGCTTTCAACCAATACAGAGCCGGGAAAACGATTCGGTTGCAAAGTTCTCCGACAAAATGCTCCTGGAAGTCTTCGAGAAGATCGGCGCGCTTGCGCTTACTCAAACCGGCCTTCAGACCTCTGAAAATACGTTTTTCATACACTTTATCAAAGCCAAACTACCACCTTGCATCTTTTGTTTCCTCAAAGAGGAACCTTTGTTTTTATTTTTGATTTTATAAAATTTTGAATTTTCGAAAAAATTTAGTTTTCGTTCTTATTCAAGTTAAGATCGACCAAACCTGCTCAATTCTTTTGCAAGGTAAAATTAACATCCAGTTGCAGTAGATATCGAATTTGGTGAAGATTGGTAAAGTGGTTCAGATTTTATAAGACATTGAATTTTTCAAAAATTCTCGGTATGTTCTCTAACTGCCACAATATTTTAGATAATGAGTTTAAACAGTTTTTGATTAATAAAGCAATGAAAAATGACGATTGGTATTGAATTTAAGCGAAATCCATAAAGCGGTTTAGATTTTACAAAATTTTGAATTTTCGAAAAAATTTAGTTTTCGTTCTTATTCAAGTTAAGATCGACCAAACCTGCTCAATTCTTTTGCAAGGTAAAATTAACATCCAGTTGTAGTAGATATCGAATTTGGTGAAGATTGGTAAAGTGGTTCAGATTTTATATGACATTGAATTTTTCAAAAATTCTCGGTATGTACTCTAACTGCCACAATATTTTAGATAATGAGTTTAAACAGTTTTTGATGAATAAAACAATGAAAAATGACGATTGGTATTGAATTTAAGCGAAATCCATAAAGCGGTTTAGATTTTATAAAATTTTGAATTTTCGAAAAAATTTTGTTTTCGTTCTTATTCAAATTAAGTTCGACCAAATCTGCTGAAATCTTTTGCAAGGTAAAATTAACATCCAGTTGTAGTAGATATCGAATTTGGTGAAGATTGGTAAAGTGGTTCAGATTTTATAAGACATTGAATTTTTCAAAAATTCTCGGTATGTTCTCTAGCTGCCACAATATTTTAGATAATGAGTTTAAACAGTTTTTGATGAATAAAGCAATGAAAAATGACGATTGGTATTGAATTTAAGCGAAATCCATAAAGCGTTTTAGATTTTATAAAATTATGAATTTTCGAAAAAAATTTATTTTCGTTCTTATTCAAGTTAAGATCGACCAAATCTGCTCAATTCTTTTGCAAGGTAAAATTAACATCCAGTTGTAGTAGATATCGAATTTGGTGAAGATTGGTAAAGTGGTTCAGATTTTATAAGACATTGAATTTTTCAAAAATTCTCGGTATGTTCTCTAGCTGCCACAATATTTTAGATAATGAGTTTAAACAGTTTTTGATGAATAAAACAATGAAAAATTACGATTGGTATTGAATTTAAGCGAAATCCATAAAGCGGTTTAGATTTTACAAAATTTTGAATTTTCGAAAAAATATAGTTTTCGTTCTTATTCAAGTTAAGATCGACCAAACCTGCTCAATTCTTTTGCAAGGTAAAATTAACATCCAGTTGTAGTAGATATCGAATTTGGTGAAGATTGGTAAAGTGGTTCAGATTTTATAAGACATTGAATTTTTCAAAAATTCGCGGTATGTTCTCTAGCTGCCACAATATTTTAGATAATGAGTTTAAACAGTTTTTGATGAATAAAGCAATGAAAAATGACGATTGGTATTGAATTTAAGCGAAATCCATAAAGCGTTTTAGATTTTATAAAATTATGAATTTTCGAAAAAAATTTATTTTCGTTCTTATTCAAGTTAAGATCGACCAAATCTGCTCAATTCTTTTACAAGGTAAAATTAACATCCAGTTGTAGTAGATATCGAATTTGGTGAAGATTGGTAAAGTGGTTCAGATTTTATAAGACATTGAATTTTTCAAAAAATCTCTGTATGTTCTCTAGCTGCCACAATATTTTAGATAATGAGTTTAAACAGTTTTTGATGAATAAAGCAATGAAAAATGACGATTGGTATTGAATTTAAGCGAAATCCATAAAGCGGTTTAGCTTTTATAAAATTTTGAATTTTCGAAAAAAAATTATTTTCGTTCTTATTCAAGTTAAGATCGACCAAATCTGCTCAATTCTTTTGCAAGGTAAAATTAACATCCAGTTGTAGTAGATATCGAATTTGGTGAAGATTGGTAAAGTGGTTCAGATTTTATAAGACATTGAATTTTTCAAAAATTCTCTGTATGTTCTCTTGCTGCCACAATATTTTAGATAATGAGTTTAAACAGTTTTTGACGAATAAAGCAATGAAAAATGACGATTGGTATTGAATTTAAGCGAAATCCATAAAGCGGTTTAGATTTTATAAAATTATGAATTTTCGAAAAAAATTTATTTTCGTTCTTATTCAAGTTAAGATCGACCAAATCTGCTCAATTCTTTTAAAAGGTAAAATTAACATCCAGTTGTAGTAGATATCGAATTTGGTGAAGATTGGTAAAGTGGTTCAGATTTTATAAGACATTGAATTTTTCAAAAAATCTCGGTATGTTCTCTAGCTGCCACAATATTTTAGATAATGAGTTTAAATAGTTTTTGATGAATAAAGCAATGAAAAATGACGATCGGTATTGAATTTAAGCGAAATCCATAAAGCGGTTTGGATTTTATAAAATTTTGAATTTTCGAAAAAAAATTATTTTCGTTCTTATTCAAGTTAAGATCGACCAAATCTGCTCAATTCTTTTGCAAGGTAAAATTAACATCCAGTTGTAGTAGATATCGAATTTGGTGAAGATTGGTAAAGTGGTTCAGATTTTATAAGACATTGAATTTTTCAAAAAATCTCTGTATGTTCTCTAGCTGCCACAATATTTTAGATAATGAGTTTAAACAGTTTTTGATGAATAAAGCAATGAAAAATGACGATTGGTATTGAATTTAAGCGAAATCCATAAAGCGGTTTAGATTTTACAGAATTTTGAATTTATGAAAATTTTTGTTTTCGTACTTATTTTAATTTGTATTTAAAATAAGGATGCAAAGTAGAACTTTGCACATTGCTTCGTCAATAATTTTCGTCTTTCGCAAGACTGTTAAAAATATTTTGAAAATTAATATATGTATTAGAAGTTCTTTCGCAGATACGGTGTATTAAATTTCATTTAATATACAGATATGTTATAAAATTTCAATAGATATATTATAAACACAAGTTTTATGAAGTGTTTAGTATACTGTACATTAATTTTACAACAATTTTTTAATATATTAATTAATATTAGTGTATTAAATTCAATATACGTGTATCCGCAAAAAAACTTCCAATATTTTATATTAATTTTCATATAAAAATTTCTAACAGTGAATTCCTCTATGAGGAAGCCAAAAATAAAGTAAAAAAACTTCCTCATAGAGGCGGCGTTGCGAAAGATGAAAATTAATGAAGAAGTAATGTGCAAAGTTCTACTTTGCATCCTTTTTTTTATACGTTTTCATATTAATGATTTTTCACTGCGACTTTTTATTTCAGAATAATCATTTAAAATCATACCTTGGCCGTATGCAGTTTATTTTCTTTGAAATCGCTTTGACCTCGAGCATAGGTTGTTTTACATCGCGAACAACCAATCCGTGACGTTCCCTGTAATAATGGACGTACGAATAAAAGTCTTCGGTAGGAAAACTCGATTCCGCCATAATATCCTCACAGACTTGCGTCACGACGTAGACACTGGACGACGATCTGTAATTTGGCTTTACCAGAGCCAAATTGTAGTCGCACATATTCATATTCTCAGCCGGAGGCAATTCTTCTATGCTTCTGTACTTCTTCACAACTTCCCAATTAATTCTTCCACTTGTGTCAGCTAAAAATAATTCAGTGAACGTTAAAGATATCCTTTATTTTGTCTGCTTTTTTCGTCATTTTTTTTATGCCAAAACTTACTCGGCACAACCAGAAAACTATTGCTCAGATTTTCTGTATCGAAGGCCATAAAATTCTTGATAACGTTCAGCACGTTGTGAAATATTATCCAGTGGAAGAGTCGGAGTTCCAAAATTTCTTTGGATGACAGTGTGAATTTCGAGTGATTTACTTTAATCGTTACGTTTAGATCCCCAACGTTCATGAAGATTGGAAAAGACGGAATCTGCGAGAATAAATCGTTTAAAAAAACACACATAAAATTCATGGATTTGCTTAATTTTTTTAAAGCCTTTTCTCACATCTGGCATTGGCTTTGTCGAAAGGATCCCAAATCCAGCGTCGTCATTCAACAAATCGTAAAAAACCATCGTTCGATTCTCATACGGTTTCGGATACGTCGGTTTTGCTTCGATAATATGTAGATACAGCAATCGTGCCGGTACAGGAAACGCTGAATGCAAACATTGCGGATACTGAAAAAAAAACAGCCCCCTGATGTAATAACAATTTGGAAGGAAATGATTTTTATTGAATTTTATAATTCAAATAATAATTTGCTACTTTTTATTGAAATAAATTATATTAGAATAGAATAGTTTATTCCACCGTACGGCGACTTCGCCTTTTACAGACCCATCCTTAAATTCTACATAATACTAGTAGTACATTTGTTTAAGGCTAGAATCACAGGGTTTTTGTTTTATAAAAATAAAAAACATTTCTTACCAACTATGCTTATCAGTATTTGTGCCAAACCTCTCCTACTCCGACGCGCCTCGTGACCCATTCTGGTCATTACCGACTCGCGAGTTTTGCTAACTAAGCACTTAAACTTAATACTGACCCCCTTATCCCCGATGCTTGCCTCTTCGTCTCCCGGCCCCCTTCTTACTAGATGAGGTTTAAGATTTCTGCATATTCATAATAAAATGTTGGCAAGCTATATCTTTCGAATTACGATATCAAGAAAAAAACTAAAAAGTAGAAAATGTTCGTTTTCGTATTCTCTGGTGGACGATTTTTTAAATTTTTTTTTAAGTCCAAAATTAAGGGAGTTGTTCTTGATTTAGTACTTTGGCAAGCTATATCTTTCGAACTATGATATCAAGAAAAAACCTAAAAAGTAGAAAATGTTCGTTTTCGTATTCTCTGATGGACGATTTTTTCATTTTTTTTTAAATATAAAATTAAGGGAGTTGTTTTTGATTTAGTACTTTGGCAAGCCATATCTTTCGAGCTATGATATCGAGAAAAAAACTGAAACGTAGTAAATTTTTGTCTTCGTATTCTCTGATGGACGATTTTTTTATTTTTTTTAAGTCCAAAATTAAGGGAGTTGTTCATGATTTAGTACTTTGGCAAGCTATATCTTTCGAACTATGATATCGAGAAAAAGACTAAAAAGTAGAAAATGTTCGTTTTCGTATTCTCTGATGGACGATTTTTTCATTTTTTTTTAAATATAAAATTAAGGGAGTTGTTTTTGATTTAGTACTTTGGCAAGCCATATCTTTCGAGCTATGATATCGAGAAAAAAACTGAAACGTAGTAAATTTTTGTCTTCGTATTCTCTGATGGACGATTTTTTTTATTTTTTTTTAAGTCCAAAATTAAGGGAGTTGTTCTTGATTTAGTACTTTGGCAAGCTATATCTTTCGAACTATGATATCAAGAAAAAACCTAAAAAGTAGAAAATGTTCGTTTTCGTATTCTCTGATGGACGATTTTTTCATTTTTTTTTAAATATAAAATTAAGGGAGTTGTTTTTGA
Source organism: Ephialtes manifestator (assembly GCA_963970395.1). Taxonomy (NCBI): domain Eukaryota; kingdom Metazoa; phylum Arthropoda; class Insecta; order Hymenoptera; family Ichneumonidae; genus Ephialtes; species Ephialtes manifestator. Next base: position 3,045,377 of record OZ019969.1, on the reverse strand, counting down.
TTTAGTACTTTGGCAAGCCATATCTTTCGAGCTATGATATCGAGAAAAAAACTGAAACGTAGTAAATTTTTGTCTTCGTATTCTCTGATGGACGATTTTTTTATTTTTTTTAAGTCCAAAATTAAGGGAGTTGTTCATGATTTAGTACTTTGGCAAGCTATATCTTTCGAACTATGATATCGAGAAAAAGACTAAAAAGTAGGAAATGTTCGTTTTCGTATTGTCTGGTGGACAATTTTTTCATTTTTTTTTAAGCCGAAAAGTAAGGGAGTTGTTCTTGATTTAGTACTTTGGCAAGCCATATCTTTCGAGCTATGATATCGAGAAAAAAACTAAAAAGTAGAAAATGTTCGTTTTCCTATTCTCTAGTGGATGATTTTTTCATTCGAAGTAGTTTACTTCGCGGATAAAAAAACTCCCTTAATTTTGGACTTAATTTTTTTTAAATCGTCCATCAGAGAATCCGACAACAAACATATTCTTTTCAGTTTCTTCCGCGGAGCTTTAACTTAAAAGTTATAGCTTGCTAAAATATAAAAACCACAACACCCTTAATTTTGGCCAAAAAAAAATTTAATCGTCTGTTAGAGAATACGACAACGAACATTTACTACTATTCAGTTTTTTCCGCGGAGCTTTTAAGAGTTGTAGCTTGCCAAAATACTAAATCAAAAACAACTTCCTTAATTCTGGACTTAAAAAGAAATAAAAAAATTGTCCATCAGAGAATACGAAAACGAACATTTTCTACTTTTTAGTTTTTTCTCGATATTATAGTTCAAAAGATATAGCTTGCCAAAGTACTGAATCAAGAACAACTCCCTTAATTTTTTACTTAAAAAAAAATTAAAAAATCGTCCACCAGTGAATACGAAAACGAACATTTTCTACTTTTTAGTTTTTTTCGAGATATTATAGTTCGAAAGATATAGCTCGCCAAAGTACTGAATCAAGAACAACTCCCTTAATTTTGGACTTAAAAAAAAAATAAAAAAATCGTCCACCAGAGAATACGAAAACGAACATTTTCTACGTTTTAGTTCTTTTCTTGATATCGTAATTTGAAAGATATAGCTTGCCAAAGTTTTATTTTGAATATGCAGAAATCTTAAACCTCATCCTTACTATTAACTTTGCGTTTCCCCAATTATAACTTCATCTTCCACCATTCCCGACCTGGCCATCCTCGCAAAGGATTTCACATATTCACATATCACCGTAATTAATTTGCCCTTCAAAGTATCCACGGTTAACCGAACCAAGCCGTCCCCCACTTTCCCATCTCTCCAGTCGTCCATTCCCTTTACCCATTTCTTGCTTATTTTCCCTCTGGCTACCCCACATTGCCAAATGTGTTCTAAACTTTCCTCCTCAGAACCGCACACGCCGCACTTCCAGTTTCTAAAGCCCTTCTTCCCTACTTTTCCGATGTTCCCACATCGTAGCCGTGCCTATTGCTCCTTCAAATCTCCCCCTATTTCTTTTTCCTTCCAATACTCCTCTGCTTCCACCCCTATTTTAATCCCTTTATACAATGTGTTATAGGTCGACTTGTCCACTTTGCTCCAGACCGCTTGGATATCTTACTCCTTTCTCCTTACCATTCCCTCTAAAAAATACGCTTCTATCATTCCCTCTGTTCCGCCCCCCGTCCAAATCAGATCTATAATCCTGCCATCCCCCACCTCCCTCATAGCTTTTTTAAATTCTGTGCCCCATTTCGATGGATTTCCATTCATAATTCCTCTTGAAATAAATTATATTAAAAAATACCAATTGCAAAAGCTACTTTCAGCAAATGAAATTGGAATTCATTTTTTTCATACAATCTTCAATGATTTTTCACTCAAAAGTTAACGATGTTAAAATTTGAAAAAATAAAAAATAAAAAAAAAAAAATAAAAAAAATCCTAAAGTGTGGCCAATTATGAGAAACATTTAAGTATTGAATTTAAGCGAAATCCATAAAGCGGTTTAGATTTTACAAAATTTTGAATTTTCGAAAAAAAATTATTTTCGTTCTTATTCAAGTTAAGATCGACCAAATCTGCTCAATTCTTTTGCAAGGTAAAATTAACATCCAGTTGTAGTAGATATCGAATTTGGTGAAGATTGGTAAAGTGGTTCAGATTTTATAAGACATTGAATTTTTCCAAAAATCTCTGTATGTTCTCTAGCTGCCACAATATTTTAGATAATGAGTTTAAACAGGTTTTGATGAATAAAGCAATGAAAAATGACGATTGGTATTGAATTTAAGCGAAATCCATAAAGCGGTTTAGATTTTATAAAATTTTGAATTTTCGAAAAAAATTTATTTTCGTTCTTATTCAAGTTAAGATCGACCAAATCTGCTCAATTCTTTTGCAAGGTAAAATTAACATCCAGTTGTAGTAGATATCGAATTTGGTGAAGATTAGTAAAGTGGTTCAGATTTTATAAGACATTGAATTTTTCAAAAATTCTCGGTATGTTCTCTAGCTGCCACAATATTTTAGATAATGAGTTTAAACAGTTTTTGATGAATAAAGCAATGAAAAATGACGATTGGTATTGAATTTAAGCGAAATCCATAAAGCGGTTTAGATTTTATAAAATTTTGAATTTTCGAAAAAAATTTATTTTCGTTCTTATCCAAGTTAAGATCGACCAAATCTGCTCAATTCTTTTGCAAGGTAAAATTAACATCCAGTTGTAGTAGATATCGAATTTGGTGAAGATTGGTAAAGTGGTTCAGATTTTATAAGACATTGAATTTTTCAAAAATTCTCGGTATGTTCTCTAGCTGCCACAATATTTTAGATAATGAGTTTAAACAGTTTTTGATGAATAAAGCAATGAAAAATGACGATTGGTATTGAATTTAAGCGAAATCCATAAAGCGTTTTAGATTTTATAAAATTTTGAATTTTCGAAAAAAATTTATTTTCGTTCTTATTCAAGTTAAGATCGACCAAATCTGCTCAATTCTTTTGCAAGGTAAAATTAACATCCAGTTGTAGTAGATATCGAATTTGGTGAAGATTGGTAAAGTGGTTCAGATTTTATAAGACATTGAATTTTTCAAAAATTCTCGGTATGTTCTCTAGCTGCCACAATATTTTAGATAATGAGTTTAAACAGTTTTTGACGAATAAAGCAATGAAAAATGACGATTGGTATTGAATTTAAGCGAAATCCATAAAGCGTTTTAGATTTTATAAAATTTTGAATTTTCGAAAAAAAATTATTTTCGTTCTTATTCAAGTTAAGATCGACCAAATCTGCTCAATTCTTTTGCAAGGTAAAATTAACATCCAGTTGTAGTAGATATCGAATTTGGTGAAGATTGGTAAAGTGGTTCAGATTTTATAAGACATTGAATTTTTCAAAAATTCTCTGTATGTTCTCTAGTTGCCACAATTTTTTAGATAATGAGCTTAAACAGTTTTTGACGAATAAAGCAATGAAAAATGACGATTGGTATTGAATTTAAGCGAAATCCATAAAGCGGTTTAGATTTTATAACATTTTGAATTTTCGAAAAAAAATTGTTTTCGTTCTTATTCAAGTTAAGTTCGACCAAATCTGCTGAAACCTTTTGCAAGGTAAAATTAACATCCAGTTGTAGTAGATATCGAATTTGGTGAAGATTGGTAAAGTGGTTCAGATTTTATAAGACATAAAAAAAAAAAAAAAAAAGAAGAAAAATCCTAAAGTGTGGCCAATTATGAGAAACATTTAAGAGGTTGAAAAAAAAAAATGTCTGGACTGCAGGCAAATAGTGAAATATTAAAAAACCAAAGAGCAGAATTACCTCAATAACATGATGTCGTTTTTTTACGGTTGTGCCAGCCAATGCGGCTTCATCCTTCGGTTCTTCGACCCAGTATGGAAACAAATGATTGGCATTTTCGAGAATCGCGCTTGGCTCGATCGGCAACAAATAGTCTGAGAGTTCGTTGATTTGGTGTAGCTTTATGCAAGTCTTAAGAGCTGCTGAACGTTTAGCAAGTGTAATGCTTTCCATAACGTCACCGTCGACCGTCACTTTTAATGGCGATATTGATGGCAACGTCAGCGAAACCTGCTCGTAAAGTCAACAACAAATGGAATTAATTTCTCGTTCACAATCGTCAAAATACTTCGAAACGTCTTAATGACCTTGTACTGAAATGGCGCCACTCCTATTTCGTGTAATTTCCACGTTGGCGTTAGCTTAACAAACTTTGATCTCGAGAGATTCCCGCAATATCTATTGACCAAACTTATCGATGAGAGGCCAGTCACAATGGATTCATTACCGTCTTTGTTAACCACAATGTAAGGTGCGATTTTGGTTTTGTACAAATTTTCATCAATCTCCTCCTCTGTGACCTCTTTTCGCTCATCGCTATGCCCAACCAGTGCCTTTAATATAATAATCATTAAAAAAAACTTAAATTACTAAACTTTGGTGAAAATCCAGAAAATGCGATGACCGTAAGGGTAATTAAATCAAGCAACTAATAAGCAAATTAGGATAGCAACTGAAAATGTACGAAATTATACGAAAAAGAAAGAGAAATCTGTGAAGATGATGGAACTGGTCAGAGATAATTTCAGCAGCGATAGAGGAATTATATTTGTATATTTAATCGAGTAACGGGCGACAATAATGAATATAATAATAAATGTAACTCTGAGAACAAAGTTCTAAAATTAAAAATACATATAACAAATAAATATGAAAGCATAGATTATGTAATAATAATAATACTTGATTCTTTAAAAGATTCTTCACAAGATTCTTTTTTTCTACGCGGGATACTGGCATTATTATTTTTTTTTTAATCAGCGCAATGCATAATTCATCTGTAGTTATTTTATACACTTTTTTTTAACTTGGCGTCGAGTCGCTACCGCGAAACTTGATTAAATACAGCAATTGTATAAAATGTTATAAACAGAACATCCGTAACCATGTAAATTATGTAAATAACATGACGTTGAAAAATTTGGATTACTTGCCTGTTTCAAGAATGCTTCGACTCTCTGATAGCTTTCGTACTTGGAATAAAAGGTTTGGTCGTCTGTCGAAAGTAACATCACGTAGAGACCGGCCTTGTCGCGAGCACGACCTTTACTCTGTATGTAGCTCCGGAAATCCGGTGGCAAATTGTAGCGAACAAT
>OZ019969.1:2952726-3035226 GCA_963970395.1 Ephialtes manifestator | reverse complement strand
CGGTGAATTTCTTGATACACTCCAATTGAATCGTGTGCATAAGAACAGCTTTGTTTCCTCCGTATAATCCTGAAATATATGGAGATAAAGGAAAAAATAAAAAATATCCCTCGTTAAATGAGTGTAATTTTCTAAAAGCACTTTTGCAATTTTTGGTGCTGTAATTTACTGTTTTGAAGACTGAACATTTATACATAAATAAAGTTATAAATAAGGTTAGTAGGTTTTAGGTCTGAAGCTATTATTTTCCAAGTTTCCTATCATATTTCCTTGCACATTGCTTCCTCATTATTTTTTGCTTTTTACAAGGCAAACTCGATGACAAAAAAAAGGATGCAAAGTTGAACTTTGCAAATTGCTTCGTCATTAATTTTCATCTTTCGCAACGCCTCTATGAGGAAGTTTCTTTATTTTATTTTTGGCTTCCTCATAGAGAAAGCTTGGCGAAAGATGAAAATTATTGACGAAGCAATGTGCAAAGTTCAACTTTGCATCCTTATTTTAAATAAAAATTAAAGAAGTACAAAAACGAAAATTTTCATAAATTCAAAATTCTATAAAATCTAAACCGCTTTGTGTATTTCGCTTAAATTCAATACCAATCGCCATTTTTCATTGCTTTATTCGTCAAAAACTGTTTAAGCTCATTATCTAAAAAATTGTGGCAGCTAGAGAACATACCGAGAATTTTTGAAAAATTCAATGTCTTATAAAATCTGAACCACTTTACCAATCTTCACCAAATTCGATATCTACTACAACTGGATGTTAATTTTACTTTGCAAAAGATTTGAGCAGATTTGGTCGAACTTAACTTGAATAAGAACGAAAACAAAATTTTTTCGAACATTCAAAATTTTATAAAATCTAAACCGCTTTATGGATTTCGCTTGAATTCAATACCGATCGTCATTTTTCATTGCTTTATTCGTCAAAAACTGTTTAAGCTCATTATCTAAAAAATTGTGGCAGCTAGAGAACATACCGAGAATTTTTGAAAAATTCAATGTCTTATAAAATCTGAACCACGTTACCAATCTTCACCAAATTCGATATCTACTACAACTGGATGTTAATTTTACCTTGCAAAAGAATTGAGCAGATTTGGTCGAACTTAACTTTAATAAGAACGAAAACAAAATTTTTTCGAAAATTCAAAATTTTATAAAATCTAAACCGCTTTATGGACTTCGCTTGAATTCAATACCAATCGTCATTTTTCATTGCTTCATTCGTCAAAAACTGTTTAAGCTCATTATCTAAAAAATTGTGGCAGCTAGAGAACATACCGAGAATTTTTGAAAAATTCAATGTCTTATAAAATCTGAACCACTTTACCAATCTTCACCAAATTCGATATCTACTACAACGGAATGTTAATTTTACCTTGCAAAAGATTTCAGCAGATTTGGTCGAACTTAACTTGAATAAGAACGAAAACAAAATTTTTTCGAAAATTCAAAATTTTATAAAATCTAAACCGCTTTGTGTATTTCGCTTAAATTCAATACCAATCGTCATTTTTCATTGCTTTATTCGTCAAAAACTGTTTAAGCTCATTGTCTAAAAAATTGTGGCAGCTAGAGAACATACCGAGAATTTTTGAAAAATTCAATGTCTTATAAAATCTGAACCACGTTATCAATCTTCACCAAATTCAATATCTACTACAACTGGATGTTAATTTTACCTTGCAAAAGAATTGAGCAAATTTGGTTGAACTTAACTTGAATAAGAACAAAAACAAAATTTTTTCGAAAATTCAAAATTTTATAAAATCTAAACCGCTTTATGGATTTCGCTTAAATTCAATACCGATCGTCATTTTTCATTGCTTCATTCGTCAAAAACTGTTTAAGCTCATTATCTAAAAAATTGTGGCAGCTAGAGAACATACCGAAAATTTTTGAAAAATTCAATGTCTTATAAAATCTGAACCACGTTAGCAATCTTCACCAAATTCAATATCTACTACAACTGGATGTTAATTTTACCTTGCAAAAGTTTTGAGCAGATTTGGTCGAACTTAACTTGAATAAGAACAAAAACAAAATTTTTTCGAAAATTCAAAATTTTATAAAATCTAAACCGCTTTATGGATTTCGCTTAAATTCAATACCGATCGTCATTTTTCATTGCTTTATTCGTCAAAAACTGTTTAAGCTCATTATCTGAAAAATTGTGGCAGCTAGAGAACATACCGAGAATTTTTGAAAAATTCAATGTCTTATAAAATCTGAACCACTTTACCAATCTTCACCAAATTCGATATCTACTACAACTGGATGTTAATTTTACCTTGCAAAAGAATTGAGCAGGTTTAGTCGAACTTAACTTGAATAAGAACGAAAACAACATTTTTTCGAAAATTCAAAATTTAATAAAACCTAAACCGCTTTATGGATTTCGCTCAAATTCAATAACGACCTTCATTTTTCATTTCTCTATTTGTCCAGAACTATTTAGCTCATTAGCTGAAAAATTGCGGAAGCTAGAGAACATACAGAGATTTTTTGAAAAATTGAAAGGCTTATAAAATTTGAATTTCTTTTTAAATTTTTTCGCTCCTCTACCAGCGTGCCAAATTTCAGTTTGATTGTTAAAGCTGCTTTCGAGATACAGCGGTTTGAATTTTGCAAGCGTGCTACACATACACACATACATACATACATCCGGACATTTTTTCTGAACCATTTTTCTCGACGTTTTGGACCATTCTGAGTGTCGTGACATGAAAATCTCTTTAAAAAAATTTTCATGAGAACAAAGCTTCGTCTATGAGGAAGCAAAATTGATTCTCATAGAGATAATTTTATAAAATCCGGATAATAATAAGGAAACAATGTACAAGGGTTTACTTTTTACGCTCAATTAAAAGTATTGCTATGACCGAGCGAATGAATAAAGCGTCTGCTCGCAGTCAAAGTCCTGTCAAGACTCTCTTCTGTCACGTTTACTGTAAAGTTTATCAACTATTCGTTTGTCGATCGTCATAACGTTCCTATAAATCTCTATATTCATAACAGTATTTTGCGATATTTGTGAAAATACCTGTGGACGTTATGAGTTCTGTTGTATCCATGACGATGCCTTTGAGTTTATCATTTTTCGACTTCGGTTTTAGCTCTTTGCTCGACAAATCTGTGTCGAAGGTGCCTTCCAGTTTAACAGCTTTTAAAACTCTCAACATGTATTGAGCGATATTGTCAAGTTTTTCTTCAATTCCGTAGGCGACTGGAGGTTCGTACAAATGAAATTTCTCTTTAAGATTGCCATAATCTTTCACGGAAATCGCGCAATCCACTGTGGCGACTCTGGATTGAAAAGTTATTTCAAGTTGCTAAAAAGAGTAAAACAGATTGAATCATAAATTGATGACGAAATTAAACGTAAAAAATATTGCAGATTATTTAGTAAATTTTTTTATTTTTATTTACGTACACGAACTGTGGCTTCCACCTTTTCGACTTTAATATTCGCATTCAACAATGTCGCTGTGAGACCCAAAACATGTGGTTGGTCCTCTTTCTTGGCACGCTCAAAATGTTGCATAATAAGTCGCATTGGATGATGTCCTACGCCTTTATGACACTCGTCGAATATCAATAGACACACTTTGTCTAAAGTCATGTGGCCGCAACTCAATATATCGTTGAATATAGCGCCAACCATAACCAGAACCTTAGAAAGAAAAAGAAACAAAATCAAACTCGTCCTCAAAATTTCCGACTATTGATAAGAGGGAAATGTTTATTTATAAATATTTTCTGTGTTACTTAATTTATTGCAATAAAACTTTCGTCTTTGAACATTTTTTAACGAGAAATAGTCGAAAATTTATTTAATTATTATATAAAAATTCAAATGTTTACACTCTATTTGATTTAATTTAAAAATAATAATAATAATAATTTTTTATAAGGAAAATGTTAAGAAAAAGGTTATAATTGAAATATGTTAAGGAGAAATCCGTATAAATAAACAAACAAACAAACAAATATAGAATTCATTAAATCAAGACGAAATGATAAATTTTTCAAGAATCAAATACATTTTTCTGTATCACCTTTGATACAAGTTTCATTTTGTATACTCAAAAAATGGAAAATTCCGGGGCTTGAAACAAAATCGAAAACCAATGAAATATTCGGTTGAATATGTGCCCGATTTGACAGAAACGATCGACCGATTTTAAAGACAAACGAACGAAATCATTATATTTATAATTCTTCAGACCGAATTTGGAACAAATCATCTTTGATTTATGCAGTCCGTGTCGCGGTTGCGAGCGATACGAGACGGTTTCCATATGGTTTTGTTTTTTGGTTCATATCATTATCAGATTGACAGGCAAAATGCCATCAGTGAAGAAGAATCCTTCGCACGAATATTTCGAGAAAGTTCAGTGACAAAAAATGTCAAGTGCCTAATTGACAAAGAAGAATTGATGTGGAAGTACAATTTACGCTTTACTACTGTACACTAGCGCTTTACATTGGACTTCACATCGCTATCGACCGTTCGGACCCTATATCTATCTTTTGTCAGATCGAAACTTACATATGCGTCTACTATCTGGTCACCGAGCTTTGAAATCCATGTAAATTAGAATCGGTTCAACACAAGTTCTTAAGATATATTGCGTTTCGGTTTGGGAGAACGATGACATACGATGAACACGATTACTTAGAGGTGGCAGTGCTTGGTAACATCCCAACACTGTTGTCCTTGAGGGTATTTGCTGATCTATGCTATGAGGTTTAAGATTTCTGCATATTCATAATAAAATTTTGGCAAGCTATATCTTTCGAATTACGATATCAAGAAAAAAACTAAAAAGTAGAAAATGTTCGTTTTCGTATTCTCTGGTGGACGATTTTTTTTATTTTTTGTTAAGTCCAAAATTAAGGGAGTTGTTCTTGATTTAGTACTTTGGCAAGCTATATCTTACGAACTATGATATCAAGAAAAAACCTAAAAAGTAGAAAATGTTCGTTTTCGTATTCTCTGATGGACGATTTTTTCATTTCTTTTTAAATATAAAATTAAGGGTGTTGTTCTTGATTTAGTACTTTGGCAAGCCATATCTTTCGAGCTATGATATCGAGAAAAAAACTGAAACGTAATAAATTTTTGTCTTCGTATTCTCTGATGGACGATATTTTTATTTTTTTTTAAGTACAAAATTAAGGGAGTTGTTCTTGATTTAGTACTTTGGCAAGCTATATCTTTCGAACTATGATATCGAGAAAAAGACTAAAAAGTACGAAATGTTCGTTTTCGTATTGTCTGGTGGATATTTTTTTCATTTTTTTTAAGCCCAAAAGTAAGGGAGTTGTTCTTGATTTAGTACTTTGGCAAGCCATATCTTTCGAGCTATGATATCGAGAAGAAAACTAAAAAGTAGAAAATGTTCGTTTTCGTATTCTCTAGTGGACGATTTTTTCATTCGAAGTAGTTTACTTCGCGGATAAAAAACTCCCTTAATTTTGGACTTAATTTTTTTTAAATCGTCCATCAGAGAATCCGACAACAAACATATTCTTTTCAGTTTCTTCCGCGGAGCTTTAACTTAAAAGTTATAGCTTGCTAAAATATAAAAACCACAACAACACCCTTAATTTTGGACAAAAAAAAATTTAATCGTCTGTTAGAGAATACGACAACGAACATTTACTACTATTCAGTTTTTTCCGCGGAGCTTTTAAGAGTTGTAGCTTGCCAAAATACTAAATCAAAAACAACTTCCTTAATTCTGGACTTAAAAAGAAATAAAAAAATTGTCCATCAGAGAATACGAAAACGAACATTTTCTACTTTTTAGTTTTTTCTCGATATTATAGTTCGAAAGATATATATTCATAATAAAATTTTGGCAAGCTATATCTTTCGAATTACGATATCAAGAAAAAAACTAAAAAGTAGAAAATGTTCGTTTTCGTATCCTCTGGTGGACGATTTTTTTTTATTTTTTTTAAGTACAAAATTAAGGGAGTTGTTCTTGATTTAGTACTTTGGCAAGCTATATCTTACGAACTATGATATCAAGAAAAAACCTAAAAAGTAGAAAATGTTCGTTTTCGTATTCTCTGGTGGACAATTTTTTCATTTCTTTTTAAATATAAAATTAAGGGTGTTGTTCTTGATTTAGTACTTTAGCAAGCCATATCTTTCGAGCTATGATATCGAGAAAAAAACTGAAACGTAGTAAATTTTTGTCTTCGTATTCTCTGATGGACGATATTTTTATTTTTTTTTTAAGTGCAAAATTAAGGGAGTTGTTCTTGATTTAGTACTTTGGCAAGCTATATCTTTCGAACTATGATATCAAGAAAAAGACTAAAAAGTACGAAATGTTCGTTTTCGTATTGTCTGGTGGACAATTTTTTCATTTTTTTTAAGCCCAAAAGTAAGGGAGTTGTTCTTGATTTAGTACTTTGGCAAGCCATATCTTTCGAGCTATGATATCGAGAAAAAAACTAAAAAGTAGAAAATGTTCGTTTTCGTATTCTCTAGTAGACGATTTTTTCATTCGAAGTAGTTTACTTCGCGGATAAAAAACTCCCTTAATTTTGGACTTAATTTTTTTTAAATCGTCCATCAGAGAATCCGACAACAAACATATTCTTTTCAGTTTCTTCCGCGGAGCTTTAACTTAAAAGTTATAGCTTGCTAAAATATAAAAACCACAACAACTCCCTTAATTTTGGACAAAAAAAAATTTAATTGTCTGTTAGAGAATACGACAACGAACATTTACTACTATTCAGTTTTTTCCGCGGAGCTTTTAAGAGTTGTAGCTTGCCAAAATACTAAATCAAAAACAACTTCCTTAATTCTGGACTTAAAAAGAAATAAAAAAATTGTCCATCAGAGAATACGAAAACGAACATTTTCTACTTTTTAGTTTTTTCTCGATATTATAGTTCGAAAGATATAGCTTGCCAAAGTACTGAATCAAGAGCAACTCCCTTAATTTTGGACTTAAAAAAAAATAAAAAAATCGTCCACCAGAGAATACGAAAGCGAACATTTTCTACTTTTTAGTTTTTTTCTCGATATTATAGTTCGAAAGATATAGCTTGCCAAAGTACTGAATCAAGAACAACTACCTTAATTTTGGACTTAAAAAAATAAATAAAAAAATCGTCCACCAGAGAATACGAAAACGAACACTTTCTACTTTTTAGTTTTTTTCTTGATATCGTAATTTGAAAGATATAGCTTGCCAAAGTTTTATTTTGAATATGCAGAAATCTTAAACCTCATATCTATGCTACCTATTTAAAGTTCTGAATGGTATGATAAACTGTGCACCCCTACTGGAACTGATCTCATTGCGCGTTCCGAGTCGCGAGTTAAGAAACGCGAACTCGGTAATTCTTCATGAATGTCACCGTTCGTCGGTTTTTTCCGAAAACTCAACGGTATCACGGTTACATAGACTGGGGAATGCAAACTCTGGGCTACAATTTACTGGTCTGCCTTTCAGCAGTTTCCAGAAGAACGCGAGGGAGACGATTCTAAAATTTGAGTAAATTTAATTATAAGTGTTAACTATAAGTGTTAATTATTCATACTATGTAGTAGAAAGTATTCTAAGTTAAAAATTGTAAAATAATAATAATTTTTTATAATGAAAATGTTAAGAAAAAGGTTATAATTGAAATATGTTAAGGAGAAATCCGTATAAGTAAACAAACAAATAAACAAACAATTGCAAATTTTTGTGCAGCATTTTTAATGCAGCGATTTTTTTACTACGACCTAGAATAATTGGTATGCTATGTAAAATATTTGAGTTAATCCTTGAGTGACGACCTCTTGGATCTGGTTCACCATTTTTAATGTTATCATTTTATCTTTGTAAAGCACTTAGCTTTCGATTCGATTTTTTTTTAGAAACATTTTTTTAATCTATGATTCTTTAATATAATTTTGTTTTTAAATCGTTCTTCAAGAAAATAAATATATCTAATCTATAAATATTAGATTGTCACTATGATCCGTGTCTAAAGGGCTGTGATTACCCGTGAGCTTACACAAAATCCCGAAACTTTCCGCAATAGCTTCAACCGCCTTTTCATTTGTTTATTCGTTTTCTAATCGCTTCGCGACCGAAATGCTGAAAAGCGATGATATGGTCGGTCTTGATTGAAACCGATATGAAGACAGCACCATTGCATTTGTTTTAGGAAAAAACAATACCGGAACCACATGTTTCGTTTCAAGCCCTGGAAAATTCTTAAAATCTTTGTTGAAAAACAGGTAACAAATATTCAAAATTCTGGTGTATAAAAACATGTGGAAATCAATGAAAAAAAATAATGTATGCTTCAGCAACAATTTGTTATGCCGTAGTATGTTATAGGCGTGACCGAATATTGTTATTATTAATTTTTTTATCGACTGTTAGCAGTCTATTTTTTTCTGATGGAATTGTTGCGGAATTTGTTATGTATTGAATTATTAGTGGTAAGTAAAACAAATGGCTGGTAAATATAATTTAAAAAAAGGTGTAATTAATGTTCAATACCTGATTATCATTCAACTCCTTCAGCCAGTCCTCTTTTTTCCAAAAATCTACATTCATATCACCGGAATATCCTCTACATGTCAATCCTGTGTGTCTAGCAATGTAAGATGACTGTTGCGAAACCAGAGGCACAGTATTTACAATAAAAATAATGCGTTTGCCTCCTTCATTGTAGGGTCTAATAACATATAATCAAATTACTGTATTATCAAAATTTTTAAAAGAAAAATATGATTTTTTAAAGTAGAGTCATACAATTGTACTTCATTGCTGTATTTCTTTATCAACATCACAGCTATGAATGTTTTGCCCGATCCAGTCGGCAGATAAATAATTGTATTCTCCGCAACAGCCCTTTCATAGAGATCAACCTGGAAGGGTCTTGGGGTGAAATCGGAATCAGATTCTCCCATTTTGATCCGATGGTATCTTCATGAAAACTGTAAAAAAAAAAAAAAAATAATGATAAATTCTTACGCTGATGCTTGTGTATAATGTAAATGTTGAGTATCTAAAACTGCTTTGGAGGTCTCATCCTGCTTTTATCTGTTCTACTGTTTTAAAGCAAATTATTTTTTTTAAAAGAATTATTGAGCTTGAAATTCTGTTTTTAAAAAGAATTTCGCAGCTTGAAATTCTGTTTTTAAAAAGAATTTCGCAGCTTGAAATTCTTTTTTTAAAAAGAATTTTGCAACTTGAATTTCTTTTTTTAAAAAGAATTTTGCAACTTGAAATTCTTTTTTTAATAAGGATTTTGCAGCTTGAAATTCTTATTTCAAAAAAAATTTTGCAGCTTGAAATTCTTTTTTAAAAAAGAATTTTGCAGCTTGAAATTCTTTTTTTAAAAAGAATTTTGCAGCTTGAAATTTTTCTTTTAAGAAGAATTTTGCAGCTTGAAATTCTTTTTTTAAAAAGTATTTTACAGCTTGAAATTCTTTTTTTAAAAAGGATTTTGCAGCTTCAAATTCTTTTTTTAAAAAGAATTCTGCAACTTGAAATTCTTTTTTTAAAAAGAATTCTGCAGCTTGAAATTCCTCTTTTAAAAAGAATTCTGCAACTTGAAATTCTTTTTTTAAAAAGGATTTTGCAGCTTGAAATTGTTTTTTTAAAAAGAATTTTGCAGTTTGAAATTCTTCTTTCAAAAAAAATGTTGCAGCATGAAATTGTTTTTTAAAAAAGAATTTTGCAGCTTGAAATTCTTTTTTTAAAAAGAATTTTGCAGCTTGAAATTCTTCTTTTAAAAAGAATTTTGCAGCTTGAAATTCTTTTTTTAAAAAGTATTTTACAGCTTGAAATTCTTTTTTTAAAAAGGATTTTGCAGCTTCAAACTCTTTTTTTAAAAAGAATTCTGCAACTTGAAATTCTTTTTTTAAAAAGAATTCTGCAACTTGAAATTCTTTTTTTAAAAAGAATTCTGCAGCTTGAAATTCCTCTTTTAAAAAGAATTCTGCAAATTGAAATTCTTTTTTTAAAAAGGATTTTGCAGCTTGAAATTCTTTTTTTCAAAAGAATTTTGCAGCTTGAAATTCTTTTTTTAAAAAGAATTTTGCAGCTTGAAATTCTTTTTTTAAAAAGAATTTTGCAGCTTGAAATTCTTCTTTTAAAAAGAATTTTGCAGCTTGAAATTCTTTTTTTAAAAAGTATTTTACAGCTTGAAATTCTTTTTTTAAAAAGGATTTTGCAGCTTCAAACTCTTTTTTTAAAAAGAATTCTGCAACTTGAAATTCTTTTTTTAAAAATAATTCTGCAGCTTGAAATTCCTCTTTTAAAAAGAATTCTGCGAATTGAAATTCTTTTTTTAAAAAGGATTTTGCAGCTTGAAATTGTTTTTTTAAAAAGAATTTTGCAGTTTGAAATTTTTCTTTCAAAAAAAAATGTTGCAGCATGAAATTGTTTTTTAAAAAAGAATTTTGCAGCTTGAAATTCTTCTTTTAAAAAGAATTTTGCAGCTTGAAATTCTTCTTTTAAAAAGAATTTTGCAGCTTGAAATTCTTCTTTCAAAAAGAATTTTGCAGCTTGAAATTCGTTTTGTAAAAAGAATCATGCAGCTTGAAATTCTTCTTTCAAAAAGAATTTTGCAGTTTGAAATTCTTTTTTTAAAAAGAATTTTGCAGCTTGAAATTCTTTTTTTAAGAAGAAATTTGGCAGCTTCAAAACAGTAGAACCGACAAAAGCAGGATGAAACCTCCAAACCCAAAATAAAAAGATGAATGTTGATTTTATTAGACGCTGGTAAAAATAAATGATAGAAAAAGGTTTTAAAAAATCCTATCGTTTCAAATACAGACTTTGGCTCTCATATCTACAAAGTACTATCATAAATTGACGATCAAAGTCCTATATCTTTCTTCCATATCCTATAATATTATTATAAATAATACATACATTCTTTATTATTTTTTTTTATATACAACAAAAACTATATACATTCAAACAGGATTCAATCCCGTCGAATCCTGTCGAATTTTTAACAGGGCATCAGCGAAATTCTCCCGTTAACTACAGTAGAGCGTCG
The DNA here is from genome assembly GCA_963970395.1 of Ephialtes manifestator. Lineage (NCBI taxonomy): Eukaryota > Metazoa > Arthropoda > Insecta > Hymenoptera > Ichneumonidae > Ephialtes > Ephialtes manifestator. Next base: position 3,024,175 of record OZ019969.1, on the reverse strand, counting down.
ATTATCCAAACTAATTGGGACAGACTATCATTCCGATTACCAAATATTCGGATGACCGAACATCAATATTTTGTGAAGGGGGAGAGCGGAACTGAAACGCTTAAAATATTAGAATATATATATAATATGTATGTATTTATCGAAAATTAATATTTTTAATATATCTTTTTTTTTTTTTTTTTTTTTTTTTTTTTTTTTTTAAATAAATAAATAACCTTGTTTACACTGAACGTATCTACAATAGGCTCTATAGTGTGCCCGTGGGTGTGCGTACAGTGCGGTTTTGACAAAAATAATAACTTTTATTTCACTCAGTGCGTAAAATGCGATTTTACGCATGCTTTGCGTGCGCTAAACTGCATTTTCTCACATCGTAACATAAAATATCGTTCGACACTCGTGCGAAACACTTTTTCTAACTCGTGTGGTTGCAACCCTCACCTTCGGCTCGGGCTCCAAATTCGCACTCGCCAGAAAAAATTTGTATCGCACTTGTATCGAAATATACTATTTCATTATTAGTATTAGTATATTTCATTATTAGTATATATTATATATTCTGATAAAACCGCCGGACTCTATGTAATGTTATTTTCTTGGGAAAAAGACGAGGATTTTGTTGCTGTTTCATGGCAGAAACGTCGCGCAACAATGTAACGCAACGACAAAGTCTCAAAATTCAACAAATTCGGATAAACCAAATCATCGTTCGGATGATTGACGTTCGGATAATCGACGCTCTACTGTATAATGCATGGAATTGTATTTGATTTTGTAGTTTATTCTCGGTACTGGAAAAACAAGACTTACGGAATTACCGGCGTACGTTTGATGTAACCTAACCAACATACATCGTGTATTTTGTGTATCCAAACTGTTACAACTTGACAAAAAAAGAAAAAAGTATCGGTACTGGAAAAACAACGATAAACGACGTCTGACGTAACATAAACAACATACTTTGTGTATATTTTGCATAAATAGTAGACGCGAACTTATTGCTTCCGGGTAGGTACAAGGGAATCCAAACTGCTGAAACTTAACGAAAAAAAAGATGCAAAGTAGAACCTTGCACATTGCTTCCTCATTATTTTTCGCTTTTTACAAAGCTCCCTCTGTGAGGAAGCAGTATGTTATTCAATTTTGGCTTCCTCATAGAGGAAGCTTTGTAAAAAGCGAAAAATAATGAGGAAGCAATGTGCAAGGTTCTACTTTGCATCTTTTTTTTTATACCTTGTGTCTCTTTTGCAGAGGTGTTTTATACAGCTATAAATCACCTCTGCAAACACCGTTACATCTAATTTTGATTAGATACAAATTTTTGTCGTACTTTCTCAACTTTTCCGGAAGTTATAGCGAAAATCTACATTTTTTTTTTAATGAAAAATGGTGTAAAATCCGAACGACTTTACCGATCATCACCAAATTTGGTACATGGCATTTCTGAATGTTATTTTTCGTCTGTACAAAATTTCTGTTCATTTGTTGAAATTCGACGTAATTTAGAGCAAAATGTATTTTTTTCGAAAAATTCAAAATTCTATAAAATCGGAACCGCTTTACCGATTTCGCTGAAATTCAATACCAAACGTCATTTAACGTGTCTTCATTTATAAAGAACTATTTAGCTAAATTGGCGAACTTTTACGAAAGTTAGAGCGATCACATTTTTTGAAAAAATTAAAAATTGCATAAAATCTGTTTACATTGATACATTTAATTAAAAATCACGTCAATAACAGAGGAGTCAATACTCTACCTGCGTGCAAAATTTTAGCTAGATCCATCGTGCCGTTCGTGAGTTATGGGCAATTGAATTTTCAGTGTCTGGATACATACACACACACACACACACACACACACACACACACACACACACACATACAGACATATTTTCTAGACCACTTTTCTCGAATTTTTAGGTGATTCTAAGCATACTGACATGAAAATCTCGAAAAAAAAAATTTTCACGAAAACAAAGCTTCCTCTATGAGGAAGCAAAAAAATGAATAATCGGTATTTACTCACCATTTGACCGATGAATTGGGACTGCTCGTCCTCTGAGGCTTGTTGTTTGTTACTGTCGATCAGGGTACTGACACTCCGCTGCTCTGCTCTATGCTAACCGTGTATTTCTTATTTGGCACGCCAACGCCGACGCTCATTGGCTGAGAGCGAGTCGGGTACGCTATGTTAGCCAACGTTACACGACCAAAACCGCCGTTGCCGGCGTTAACATTTTCGAAGTTGGCTATGGTCTCAGTAGTGGGGGCTGACGAAGATAGATATATCAACTGTCTTTGTTACTCCAACGGTGCATGCGTATAATGTACATTATACGCATAGACTGAAGGGCCGGCTCAGACTAGCTGCAATAATAGAATTTATATTAACAGAAAAATGCAAACCCTCGTATAAACAGCTAAAAAGAACGGGGTATCAAAGCGAAAAAAAATCTATCAAGTGAAACGAAATAAATAAACCAAAATATAACGTTTAACAAGTGACTTCACAACTTAAATATCAAAAATACTATGCCATCACTCAAGTTCAAAATAGAAATTAACGCATTTTTACAGATGTCTTTTCTTAACAATATACTACTGATTTTAACTATTTATTAATTCAAAAGTACAAGGTAAAAACGTATTTTTTCGATTGCTTTTACAAAGCTACCTCTATGAGGAAGTATGTTATTCAATTTTTGGCTTCCTCATAAAGGAAGCTTTGTAAAACTCGAAAAATAATGAGGAAGCAATGTGCAAGGTTCTACTTTGCATCCTTGTTTTAATTAGATAAATATACATGTTGTGGATACGCTTTTTCTATTTCGTTATTACGTTATTTCTTGATTAGAGCGTTTCCGAAAGTGAATGTGATAATGTATATTTTTAAAAATAATTCAACATTCCATAAAATCAAAAATTTCATACCGTTCGTCACTAAATTATACATATATAATGGCTGAATATTGTTTCATTTATATACAAAATTTGAGCTCGCTATCTTACGTTTTGCAAAAGTTACAATAGAGCGATAATGTCAATTTTTTTTTAAATTCAAAACATCATAAAATTGTAACGTTCAACCGTTAATATTATTCTCATCTTAATTTATTGAAACTAAAGTTTCAATAGTTTATTTAATAACGAAAGAGACAGCTCATTTTCTTTCACATATCCGAGATGTATATAATTTTTAAAATACTAAATCGGGCTCTACGATAAAATAACAATTCAATTGCTATTTCTGCGATGAGCTATTAAAAATTACGTAATAACTAATGTTCCATTATATGAAATAAAAATATATGATCGGAGGCATGAACTGATGACATTGCGTTTCAAGCAGCGCATGAATTCAAGTTCACCGCTCTTCCATCCCCACCAATTTCCACTCCATCGACAGCCGTAGGCATCATTGCTGCCAAGCCAGCAAGCCGAACTTTTCATCGTCATATTTTGTTATTCTTGGGCTGGCAATATCCGTACCCGATCGGTTCGTGCCAAATAAGAAGTGGCGGGGTACACGGAGTGTCAGTACGCTGCTGTCGATACTATCTCGGGAGTTCAACCTAAAATAATGCAGAAATAAGGGAATACCCGTTGTCAAAACGGGGCTGTTGCTATCCGAACATCAATGGCTTCTTTTTTTGTTTCTCATTTAATCGTGACTATCGTATCGCCATCTATGGACGACACGTGCCAAATGACTAAAACACACGTAGCATCTTCGAGCATTCTTCGCGCTCATTGGACACGCTCAGAACCAATCACAGACACTTTTACGAAAACAGATTTTCACTGAAATGAGTTTTGCGTAAATGCTACTCTACCGTTCAATTGAATGTTAGAGTAGCATTTACGAGGGTAATTAATAAACAAATTGGGCAAATGAAAAATGGACAAATAAGAATCATTCGCATATTATAGTCGAGAGATTAATTTGTCAAGGATGTAGTAATAATAATTTTTTTTTATTGTTACCATCAGATGGTCAGTAATAATAATAATCTTAGGAAGCTTACAGCGCCATCTAGCATCTTCGAGCATTCTTCGCGCTCATTGGACACGCTCAGAACCAATCACAGACTCTTTTACGAAAACCGATTTTCACTCAAATGTGTGGTAGGGTAGCATTTAAGCAAAAACCATTTCAGCCAAAATCATTTACGCAAAAACCATTTCAGCCAAAAAGCATTTACGCAAAAACCATTTCAGCCAAAATCCGTTTCATTGGTGAAAACAGATTTTGGCTGAAATGGTAATTTAAGCAAAAACCATTTCAGTCAAAAAGCATTTACGCAAAAACCATTTCAGCCAAAATCCGTTTCATCAGCGAAAACAGATTGTGGCTGAAATGGTAATTTAAGCAAAAACCGTTTCAGCCAATATCCGTTTCGTCAGCGAAAACAGATTTTGGCTGAAATGGTAATTTCAGCTAAAAGCATTTACGCAAAAACCATTTCTGTCAAAATCCGTTTTCGCCAATGAAACGGATTTTGGCTGAAATGGTTTTTGCGTAAATGCTACCCTACCAAATGTGTTTGGCGTAAATGTTACTCTACCGTTCAATTGAATGTTAGAGTAGCATTTACGAGGGTAATTAATAAACAAATTGGGCAAATGAAAAATGGACAAATAAGAATCATTCGCATATTATAGTCGAGAGATTAATTTGTCAAGGATGTAGTAATAATAATTTTTTTATTATTGTTACCATCAGATGGTCAGTAATAATAATAATCTTAGGAAGCTTACAGCGCCATCTAGCATCTTCGAGCATTCTTCGCGCTCATTGGACACGCTCACAACCAATCACAGACACTTGTACGAAAAATGATTTTCACTGAAATAAGTTTGGCATAAATCCTACTCTACCGTTCAATTGAATGTTAGAGTAGCATTTACGAGGGTAATTAATAAACAAATTGGGCAAATGAAAAATGGACAAATAAGAATCATTCGCATATTATAGTCGAGAGATTAATTTGTCAAGGATGTAGTAATAATAATTTTTTTATTATTGTTACCATCAGATGGTCAGTAATAATAATAATCTTAGGAAGCTTACAGCGCCATCTAGCATCTTCGAGCATTCTTCGCGCTCATTGGACACGCTCAGAACCAATTACGGACACTTTTACGAAAACAGATTTTCACTGAAATGAGTTTGGCGTAAATGCTACTCTACCGTTCAATTGAATGTTAGAGTAGCATTTACGAGGGTAATTAATAAACAAATTGGACAAATGAAAAATGGACAAATAAGAATCATTCGCATATTATAGTCGAGAGATTAATTTGTCAAGGATGTAGTAATAATAATTTTTTTATTTTTATTGTTACCATCAGATGGTAAGTAATAATAATAATCTTAGGAAGCTTACAGCGCCATCTAGCATCTTCGAGCATTCTTCGCGCTCATTGGACACGTTCAGAACCAATCACCGACACTTGTACGAAAACCGATTTTCACTGCAATGAGTTTGGCGTAAATGCTACTCTACCGTTCAATTGAATGTTAGAGTAGCATTTACGAGGGTAATTAATAAACAAATTGGGCAAATGAAAAATGGACAAATAAGAATCATTCGCATATTCTAGTCGAGAGATTAATTTGTCAAGGATGTAGTAATAATAATTTTTTTTTTATTGTTACCATCAGATGGTCAGTAATAATAATAATCTTAGGAAGCTTACAGCGCCATCTAGCATCTTCGAGCATTCTTCGCGCTCATTGGACACGCTCAGAACCAATTACGGACACTTTTACGAAAACCGATTTTCACTCAAATGTGTTTGGCGTAAATGCTACTCTACCGTTCAATCGAATGTTAGAGTAGCATTTTCGAGGGTAATTAATAAACAAATTGGGCAAATGAAAAATGGACAAATAAGAATCATTCGCATATTATAGTCGAGAGATTAATTCAAGGATGTAGTAATAATAATTTTTTTTTATTGTTACCATCAGATGGTAAGTAATAATAATAATCTTAGGAAGCTTACAGCGCCATCTAGCATCTTCGCGCTCATTGGACACGCTCAGAACCAATCACAGACACTTTTACGAAAACAGATTTTCACTGAAATGAGTTTGGCGTAAATGCTACTTTACCGTTCAATTGAATGAACGTTTTTAATATTTTTTTATGCCTTTGTTGCAACTGATTTACGAACTTACGATGCGAATAACAAGCTCCATAAGGGCTCCAGAATTTGGAGAAAACAACGAAAAATTAGGTGAGTATTTCTCACTTTCTATTAATCAAACAACTTTGCACATTGCTTCTTCATTATTTTCCAGATTTCTCAAATCAAAGCTATATTTACAAGAGAAACTGTTTATTATCAATTTTGTCTTCTTCCTGGAGTTTCTTTTGTATCTTGAAAAGAATTCTATTGGTTTTGACACTTATTGTCAGTCCCTAACTTAATACCAATGAATGTTAATTGTAATTTCATTTGTGTATTTTGTGTATTCACTTTTAAATCTTGGAATTCACATTTTAATGAATATTTTTGCTATTTTTTATTTTTGCGTAACGATAATTCACATAAAATTTGCAGTGCTGCCATTAAATTCACCATTTTTTAAATTAAATTTGGACACGAAATTAAATTCTTCATAATTTTTCATCATTTTTTAAACTTTTTTATTTGCCACAGCATTCGGAAAGCATTTCACATGTAAAATCAGAGAGATCTAATTTTGAGAAAAAAATATTTTAAAAACCATAAAACTTAACATTGATATTGATATTTTTTTTTTTTTTTTTTTTTTTTTTCAATAACAACTTACTATATGAGGAAACAATAAATGCAAAATTTTTATCAGCGTTTTTCAGCATAATCGTAAAAATTTTGTCAATTTGCCTTTCAGAGATCCGAAAGATTTTGATCGATCTTATGAACCTCGATCTTTGGATGCTGCTCAATGTGGGACGATTTACTAAGAAATTTGCGACTATATTTAAAAGGATGATGGAAGTAATGATTCTAACGAGCCTCGGAGCTGGTGATTATCAATCAATTTGCTGCATCTAATAATGCGTGGGGGTAAAAATAGGAAATGATCAAAATAGCGAATAGCTAAAATATTGAGTTTCATAATAATAGCAATTCTGGATTCGAACGTTCATCATTTGGAAATTCACTATTTTAGCCATTCTCTATTTTGATCATTTGCTATTTTTATCATTCGCTATTTTTATCATTTGCTATTTTTATCATTCGCTATTTTTATCATTCACTATTTTTATCATTCGCTATTTTTATCATTCGCTATTTTTATCATTCGCTATTTTTATCATTCGCTATTTTTATCATTTGCTATTTTTATCATTCGCTATTTTTATCATTCGCTATTTTTATCATTCGCTATTTTTATCATTTGCTATTTTTATCATTCGCTATTTTTATCATTCAATATTTTTATCATTCGCTATTTTTATCATTCCCTATTTTGATCATACGCTATTTTTATCATTCGCTATTTTTATCATTTGCTATTTTTATCATGCGCTATTTTTATCATTCGCTATTTTTATCATACGCTATTTTTATCATTCGCTATTTTTATCATGCGCTATTTTTATCATTCGCTATTTTTATCATTCGCTATTTTTATCATTCGCTATTTTTATCATTCGCTATTTTTATCATTTGCTAATTTTATCATTCGCTATTTTCATCATTCGCTATTTTTATCATTTGCTATTTTTATCATTTGCTATTTTCATCATTCGCTATTTTTATTATTCGCTATTTTCATCATTCGCTATTTTCATCATTCGCTATTTTTATCATTTGCTATTTTCATCATTCGCTATTTTTATCATTCGCTATTTTCATCATTCGCTATTTTCATCATTCACTACTTTCATCATTCGCTATTTTTATCATTCGTTATTTTGATGCCAACACCATCCAATCTTATATTTTGAGGATTTACACAAAGGGAAGAATTTATTTAGGAAAAACCGATTTTTCAAAATATTTAACGTTGCCAATATAGTATTTAATTCTTCCCTTAAATGATTAAAACTTATATTATTACCAAATGAACATTTGGTTATCTAAAATGCAATGTAAATTGTGCTCACTTTTGGAAAGTTATTGCAAATTTATATTAAAAAATTCTCAGTTCCCGCAAAGTTCTTGTCAATGGGAAAAATTATGAATGGATTAAAAAATTTAAAGAAAAAAATTTTTGCAGGCTTGATATCGATCCTAGCACTTTCGCAGCTTAAGCTGAAAATAACAGGATCTTCCGACGAAACGATTAAACCGGCAACAGGTGATTTTATAGGCATAACCGATGCATCGAGTCACAAAAATATTCCCGAATTCGAACGGGAAATCAATCGTCTCAGAAGCAAGGCGCTCAGTCTTGAAATTGCGCTCCGAAAAATGGTAAAAATGGTAAAATTCAATTGAATTGCCAAATAAAATGATGAATTAACAATTAAATTCGTAATTTGCAGAATACACAATTACGAACTTTTAACATGCGAGAGCGTTACAAAGGTATCAATTTAACAGAATATTTTTACGTGCCCTGGTAAAAATAAATGATATAGACTGACACAGATCGATAGAATTTGAACGGGATTTAATCATATATTATCATCTCTATCTATTCGGACTTTGATCAATTTATACAAATTCAATCGACAAAGAATGCAATATTAAGAAATATATGAAAATTGTTGAACCTATGAAAAAAATTCTAAAGCCGAATAGGCAAGAATGGCTAATAAATAAAACTAAATGAATAGCTTAAAAAAAAAATTCAAAAAAAAATAATTACAAATTCAATGGTTATTATTAATTTTCTAATAATAACGATGAAACAGTTTTCTATCATTTATACAATAAATGTATGCTCATTAACTCGTTTCTTTTTTCACAGTTATCATAATGAATCTTGAATTTGAAAAATATATTTGTATCCAAAAATTTGTGGATAAAACTTTTTTTTAATGAAAATTTAATATTATTAATATTATTCCTACGATCGTATAATTTTATTATTAAATTTAATACAAAAATTTTATTATTTATAATAATATTATAGGATATGGAAGAAACATGTAGAATTCCGATCGTAAATTTATGATAGTACTTCGTAAAATAAACCAAAAACTGTATTCGGAACGATAGAATTTTTTTATTTTATTTTTTACCAAGGTGTACTGTAATCAGAGTTGTAAATCCCCATTAATTTATGAGATATAGTTTACAGTGCAATTTGTTTTGTAGTTATGATTTCATAATAATAATATGTAGTGATTATAAAATAGAGTGCAAACGTTTGAATAGCTGAAAAAAATACTAATTTTCGCTTTAATATTGCAATAAATAGTGGAAAAAATGGAAGAAATAAGTAATGCATTACTTATTTTTTTCCATTTTTTCAAAAGGATTACCGTGAATTTTTAATGAAAAATAATAATTTTTGCAGCCATTCCAAAGTTTAATCATCGTATTACAATCGCTACATGTTAAGGTAGTATGAGCGGAGTACCTAGTCAATAGAAAGTCCATATTTTTTATTATGGGGAAAAAGCGAAGTATCACACATTTCGCTATTTTAAAAATCACAATATAAAGAGAGAAAAATTATGAAGTGTGTGTGATGATAAGGTGTGTATATTTATAAAACGGTAGTAGTTTAAATAAGAGTGTCATTTGACTCAGATTGTCCAGCCGGCCGCCATTTGGCCAATCAAGGAACGCGTGGCTACGCTATAGTCAACTGTTTTCCGGCAGTTTGATGCCGGTTCGCGAAAACTCGTCAATTTAATCGATGATATCTATTCGAAATATTCGGTAACATACATTTTTTAAGGGACGTACGTGTTCGTAGCAGTTTTCTCGGTATTTCGAGCTTTTATTTACGGAGGTGTCTGAATTTGAAGAATGGTTATTTCGGTCTCAAAGTGTTATCAGGGCAATTTCCGTATATAACATGTACTAAATTTCCCAATTTTGCACATTAACTATTATTATAAATGGTCGGTAAAAGGTTTTGAAATTTTACAGACAGCATCCTCTGAACCTATTCTATAGCATATTAAAAAATCACTTTTCTCTCTGATCGTGAGGTTTGTGCTCATACTACCTTAATATTATAAAATCATAATTATAGAGCCGATCGTATCATCATTATTTCTATAAGTATTAGGCATTTACAACTCTGACTGTAATTGTCTGTGAAAAAAAATAGTGTACGAAAATTGGTTGAAAATTTCATAGAGATCGATTTGGCCGATTTTGCTTCGGAAGCTGCAGGAGGCTCGGTATTAGATACTCCAAATACCGAATCCTACTACGAGCCCCAGCATAGTCAACTCGTACTTTTTGGAATTTCCCTTTGTCGACCGAATCAATTTACACCTCGCAAAGTAATTCAGCCATGGAGTCAAGCCGGTGAGTGTTGGGCCTTTCGTGGAGAGAAAGGAAACGTAAAGATCGAATTAGCGTACGCAGCTATGATCGAGCAAGTTACTCTCGAACATATTACAGTGACTGCTTCATTGACCGGAAAGATTGACTCAGCACCTAGAGATTTTAGAGTTACCGTAAGTCTCTGAAAATTATTAGCTGTTTTTAAAATAGAAGATTTTAAAAAACAATATTTTTCATATTTTTTCCGACATCTGATTTTCTATTCTCCTTAATTTTGTTATCTGCTATTTTCAAAGATTTTCCGCAATTCACCAAATACGTAGATAATAAAACTCCTTTTTTCAGGCTGTGTTTCCCGAAGGATCAATTAATATCGGTAATTTCATTTACAATCAGTACGGCCCAGCTTCACAAACATTCCAAATTACAGTAAGTTTGTTTGTATAAAATCAATCTGCAAATTGTTCCTAATCATGTAACTTTGTTTCAGAACGAAAAATGCAAAGATTTATCAGTTAAGATTGTGATGCTGGAGATACTTTCAAACTGGGGAAATCCAAACTACACATGCATATACAGATTTAAAGTCCACGGCAGAATTTCTCCATGATGATCGAAACTTCTTCATCCAACTTCTCCGATGCCGACATAATATAATAATGTATCGTTTTCTGTTGAATTATTTTCGAACAATAATAATAATAAAGTCGTTTTAATTGTTTGCTTTTTTTTTGGTCTCACTTTATTACGATCGACAAACGAATTGATGATCAACTTCACGATGTGAGTGACAGAAAAGAGTTTTGATTTGGATAACAGACGTGAGATACAAAACGATTGGGATAAATAGAAACCTTTGCAATTAATAATATTCGCCCCACAAACAAAGATCCGTGTCATCATTTAGTTCGATCGTTACATGGTCTCGAAATTTTAGGTTTCGTCAAAAAATGCCCCAATCAGCCCGGGTCCATGAAATGTCGACGTTTCATGACATTTATAATCGTATGGCATCGACATCCGAAATCCCAATTTTCAAGTCCCAAGTACTTACATGGTCTCGAAATTTTAGGTTTCGTCAAAAAATGCCCCAATCAGCCCGGGTCCAAGAAATGTCGACGTTTCATGACATTTCTAATCGTATGGCATCGACATCCGAAATCCCAATTTTCAGGTCATAATCGATTTTGGAGCAAGAAAAAATGTAGAATTATACAAAAATATGGTTTTTATTCGTTAAAAAAAAACGGATATTTGATGATATTTCAAACTCTAGGTAGATCGCGAATACATTCCCATTGAAAGCCGGGAACTGTTATATATTTACGCCGAAAGTTGATTGACGGGTCGATTTTACCCAGTGTCACCACACTGTTAGAAAAGATTGGAAGTTTTTAGTCATAAACTCGTCATCGAAATTTAATATACAATTGTGGTCGAAGGCATGTAAGTCATGAAGGGAAGAGAAGACCTACGGCGCACGGGAATATGGATAGAAGAGAACCTGGCGGAGTGAGAACGGGAGATTACGTCGTGGTTGAAGAGAGAAGCGGAGAAGAAGAGACGGGAAGGGGAAAATGTCAGGATGGGGTATCCGGAAGCGTGTGTGGATGGAGTGTGGTGTTTCTGGGTGGAGAGAGGGAGGAATGGAGGAATAACATTTTGGAGAGGGAGCTGGGGAGGTTAATGAGAAAGTGATTAAAATGATGGTATTAAGGTAGGGTTATGGAAGACGGTAGGGTATGGGAAGTCTTGGGGAGCGCGTGTTTTTATTTATAGACGGGCTGATAAAATTGTTGTAAGAAGTGTGGATTGAGAAAAATGAAGGGGATGGTTAAAAGATGTGCAAGTATGAGAGGGGATGAGGCGGGAAAACCGGAATGGATGGGGGATGGAGATTGGGGGTTGGCAGATGGAGCGGAACATGAACGGAGCGGAGGATGAATTCAAGAAAGTTCGGTGGTCAGGAGATTGTTTGCGGGTAAATGACTGATAGGTTAATTGCGACAGTATTGTTACTAAAATAGGGCACGAGTTGCGGCAGTGGACGAGAGTCGCTGTTATGGTTAGCCAAAGTTAGTCGTTAGTCGTAGATAGTCGTAAATGGAGAGTGAGTGGACGGTACGATGGTTGTGTTTATACGAGAGATGGATGGTATAATGTGCTATGTATGTGAGGAATTGTTTAAGACAAAGTATAGTATAAAGTTAAGCAAGGCGGAAATGTAAAAGGTTATAAGAGATGTAATGTATACTGCATATTGTCTATGTAAGAGAAGGAGAAGGGTGATGTAAAAGGCGAGAAGCCATACATGATGGAATAAAATCTAATCTAATTTCTGAATCTATACAATTGTGGTATAAAATTGATGTACTTTTCCAGTAAAATTAAAGCGAACTATTAAAATTCAAAAAATTTTACTGTAAAGTTAAAGTAAATTATTGAATGTGCTGTACAATACATTAATTTTACATTACACTTGTATACTAAATATAATATAATAGTTTATGAATAAAAAATTCCGGTAAAAGTACACTAAATTTCAAGTAGATTTTTTTTACAGTGCACGAAGGGTTAAAATTCACGGCACAATTTGAATGAATGAATGAATTACCAAAAAATTGAGACAAGTACATTTACCTGAGTGGTATCTAATACCCCCCAAAAACACAGTGTGTCAAAAACTAGAGCCATAAACTATGTATAGGTACAAAAAGTTGTGAAATAAACTAAAAATATATTCAGCATGTCAAGTACATGTTATACAACATATATATACATATATATACGTGTATATAAACTGTAGTTTTAATATCAACTAAAAAGCAGTTCTCGCATTTAAAAGAGAAAAAAAATCAGTAACAAAGAAATAATGTTGCATTAAAAAAATGGCGATGACATAAGTTTAGAACAAAAATTAGTGAATAAATAAATTTTAACATCTCAAAAAATTAAACGGAAGTACCTGGCGAGTTTGCTTAATATCCTATATGGTTCACCATTATTCAATGGTCATATTAGTTCGCCATTTCGCACAGTTATTTAGGGTAGCATATAAAAATTCCGAAACACTATAATAAAAAGAAAAAAATTACGAACAATAGAACAAAATTACGTCAGAGTCAGGTAGCGACCTCTAAATATTTTTTGACATCATGGGGATTTCACGAGGATTTTTTTTTCTTAATTTCGCACACTTTTTTCAGATGCCCAAAGTATAAAAAGATATAAGTTAAATAAGGACCACCCTATAGTACAATAGGACAATCACTATTATTTCTGTGGAAATCGTCCATTCACTGGCAATAAGCTGTATACGGGATATATCAATGAATGGACAGTCGTCCATTCACTAGGTTTTACGGCATATGAATACGGCAGTGCGTGGACGCGTGATAATAAGTCTTTTCGTCTACCGATCTCGACTTCCGAGACGCGGAAATGATTCTCTGGACTTTATTTAATATAATCGAATAATTTTCAACAAAGAATTGAATAAAACTCGCTCTGAAAATCTTATTCTAAAAACGATGATTTTCTTCGTACCTTAGTGTTTGGTACGTTGTTCAGAGACGACTGAGCTCACGCGCCCGAATTTGTATCTTTTCTTCAAAATAGTAAAAATTGAAAGGTCATCTAATAAGTAGGCGATCTCTCTGAAGGTACAAGGAAACGAAAAATAAACCTGTCGTCGGTACATTACTCCTCACCGCTATCTTAATAAACGGCGTAATGTGCTAGACCGTCCATTCACTGGTGGGTGTCCCTTTACTGGCATGTTCACCCTACACACATACAGGCATCCGGACAATTTTTCTAAACCACTTTTCTCGACGTTTCAGACAATTTTAAACGTTTTGACATGAAAATCTCGAAAAAATAATTTTTCATGAAAACAAAGCTTCCTCTATGGGGAAGCAAAATATGTATATGTATCTAGAAAAGTAGATAGAAAAGATGTATATGTATTTAGAATATCAGAAAATAAAAATATAATAAAAAATGATAATAAAAAATTCTTCATCAAACTTCTCCAACGTCGACATAATATAGTAATGCAACGTTCTTTTGTTGAATTCTTTTCAAACAATAATAAAAATAAAGTCGTTTGCGTTGGTGTTTTTTTTTTGTCTCACTTTATTACAATCGATGTACAAAGTGTGGTCGTGATAGTCTCAAGGAGAATGAAGTTACGTCCACTTGTCGCTGGTGGCGCCGCCCCAGCTTTGTGCAGCGGGTGCCGCGGTGGTTGCTGACCATTCCTCCTGAACCTGAGCGGCCCATTCGCCGGGACCAGCGAATGGAGCAGCGACAAGAGCAGCAGCCGCGTCAGGTGCAACGGTGATTGGCGCTTCCTCCACCCATTTTTCCGCGGGTTCGACTCCGGCTTCGACACCGGCAGCCCATGTGGGTTCGACAGCCGGTGCAGGTTCAGCAGCGCTAACGAATTCCTTTGGTGGTGGTGCAATTTCCTTAGCCGCTTGTTCCTCCTTCTCAGCCTGTAGAACATAAATTTCAGAGATATTATTTTTTTGCCTACGATTCCTCGACCATTTTAATGAAATTGAAATACTTTCAGAAAAGATTAAGCCATATGTACCAACAGTTTTTTTAAATTCTGGACATAAGTGAATCATCACGATATAATAATTACAGTTCTTTAAATTCAAATCTCAAAGAAAATCTGAAATATCGCATTTTTTGTCCAAAAATATCTTGTTTCTCATGGAAAAATATATATTTTTTAGAAACGTATATAAGATTTTTCGTAGAGAATATATTTTATGTACAAAACATATATTTCAGAATGAAACATCTCATGGGAAAAAGTATATTTTTTCCCATGAGATGGGAGGGAAAAAAGTATATTTTTTCCCACCAGATGGGAGGGAAAAAAGTATATTTTTTCCCATGAGATGAGACGGAAAAATGTATATTTTTTCCCATGAGATGGGAGGGAAGAAAGTATATTTTTTTCCATGATATGGGAGGGAAAAAAGTATATTTTTTCCCATGAGATGGGAAGGAAAAATGTATATTTTTTCCCATGAGATGGGAGGGAAAAAGTATATTTTTTCCCATGAGATGGGAGGGAAGAAAGTATATTTTTTTTCCATGAGATGGGAGGGAAAAAATGTATATTTTTTCCCATGAAATGGGAAGGAAAAACGTATATTTTTTCCCATGAGATGGAAGGGAAAAAGTATTTTTTTTCCCATGAAATGAGAGGGAAAAAAGTATATTTTTTCCTATCAGATGGGAGGGGAAAAAGTATATGTTTTCCCATGAAATGGGAGGGAAAAAAGTATAATTTTTCCCATGAGATGGGAGGGAAAAAAGTATAATTTTTCCCATGAGATGGGAGGAAAAAAAGTATATTTTTTTCGATGAGATGGAAGGGAAAAAGTATTTTTTTCCATAAAATGGGAGGGAAAAAAGTATATTTTTTCCTATCAGATGGGAGGGGAAAAAGTATATTTTTTCCCATGAAATGGGAGGGAAAAAAGTATTTTTTTCCCCATGAGAAATGGGAAGAGTTGAGTTTTCTTTACTTGAAATTGAAAGAAAATTGGTGAAATAAGTTTATTTTTAATATGAAAAGACGCGAGAAATTAGGAGAAAACTTACCTCTTCGGGATCTCTGTAGAAGAAGAGATCGACGACAACGTCCCACTTGGTTTCACGTGCGATGGTTCCACGAAGTCGGAGAACTTCACGAGCGAGAAGCCACCACATTAGACCAATGCTGTGAAGACTCTTGGTGTTGCATGGAATGGCAATATCGACAAAACGCAGAGGCGAATCGGTGTTGCAGAAAGCAATGACCGGAATATTAACGTAACTCGCTTCAGTGATTGGCTGATGATCGGACGCTGGATCGGTGACGATCAAGAGACGAGGCTCACGGAAAGCAGCCTTAAAAAAACAATTTACTCATTAAACAGTGTAAAAAATTCCAACGAAAATTTCAATAAAATTTTTGCAAAATTTCAGCAAAGATTAAGCCATAAAAATCAACACATATTGATTCAGGATGTAATTTATCATCATTGTTATGCAATACTTTATATATTGTATCACTTATGGCAGCCATAAAAGAGTGAAAGAAAATTGTCGACTTTCCCCGAAAAAATTCTCATTTTTTCCGCAATAAATTTTTATCAGTGTTTCAAAATATTTCACAATAATATTCTCTGCAAACGAGAAATACAAACAATTTTTAAACAATTTTATTGAGACTATTTTCTAGAAAAAAATACTTTTCTTTTTTGGAAAATTGTGATTTTCTCTTATAATTCTCATAATTTCCGTCAATTGTACAATATAAAAATATTTAAATTTATACCACATTATTTTCTTTCACCATGATAATAAATAATGACCATTTAATTATTAGTAGTACAAGACATTTATTGTACACTTTTTTTTTTTTTTTTTTTTTTTTTTTCCACAAGGCAGTGTTCACATGTACACTTTTTTTCTTTCTTTTTTTTCTTTTTTAACGCGTTCTTAGTCCAATTGGCCATCGACCGGAGTCCTTCAGTCCGTGATTTTTTTTATTTTGGTTTTTTTGTTTTTTACATATTATTCAGTAGTAGTCAGAGCTGTTAGTATTTCTAATATTGTATGGGTAGGAGATTTATATCTAGATATAATATTGTTGGGACGGCTGTTACATAATGTGGAGATAGATTCTAGTTGAGCGAGGGTAATTATTAGTAATATTTTATGAACTAGTAAATTCTTACCTGGATCTGATTGGTGAATGCTCCAGGAGTGAAACGTCCAGCAATGGGAGTAGCACCAGTGTGGGCTGCGAATTTAAGTACAGCTCTCTGTCCATGAGGTCTGCAACTGATGACGAACACTTCGCTGGGGTGTTCAATGGCTACGATAGCACGAGCAGCCAGGAGAAGCTTTTCCCAGGTGCGACGGAGATTGATAACATTAACGCCAGCACCTATCATTAAAATTCGTCATTAAAACCAAATTATTAACATCCTCAATATGACACGCTACATATTTTTGTATCCGCAAGCACCAAAAGTGTAAAAAAAACATTTTTCTCCACCGTAATCAATATTTTGAACCAGGAGTCAAACAATCTGTTACGTCTCTGAATTTCGCAGTCAGTAATTGTCGTCTTTCATCAGAAAACTTTAAAATGTGGCGGAGAACTTTTTTATTTTATAAACGATTCATATATCGTAATTGCAATTATGAAAATTGGATCTAACGTAATTTCTCTTTAAAAACGTTTTTCGTTCTCACCATCGACACGGCGCTTGTAAAAAAACGTTTTTCTCCGCCGTAATCAATATTTTGAACCAGGAGGCAAATAATCTTTTACGTCTCTGAATTTCACAGTCAGTAATTCTCGTCTTTCATCAGAAAACTTTAAAATGGGGCGGAGAATTTTTATTTTTTAAACGATTCATATATCGTAATTGCAAATATTTTTTGCAATTGATATGTAGTATATCGTTTAATGTAATTTCCCTTTAAAAACGTTTTTCGTTCTCACCATCGACGTAGCGCTTGTAAAAAAACATTTTTCTCCGCCGTAATCAATATTTTGAACCAGGAGGCAACTGATCTGTTACATCTCTGAATATCGCAGTCAGTAATTCTCGTCTTTTATCAGAAAATTTTTAAATGTGGCGGAGAATTTTTTTTTTTTAACGATTCATATATCGTAATTGCAATTATGAAAATTGGATAGAGACGATATGTAGCATATCGTTTAATGTAATTTCTCTTTAAAAACGTTTTTCTTTCTCACCATCGACATGGCACTTGTAAAAATAGTACATTACGATACGAGTGCGAAAAAACTTTTTCTGACGAGTGTGAATTTCTCCTTTGGCAGCACAAGCCAAAGGCAAGTGTTGCAACCGCAAGAGTTAAGAAAATGTTTTTCGCATGAGTATCGTACAAAATTTTATTTCATGAGGTGTGTAAACGATGTTTGACGCACGTGAAGCGTGAGTAAAACCGCATTCTGCGCACTGAGTGAAATAAAAACATATTTCTCCGCCATAATCAATATTTTGAACCAGGAGGCAAATAATCTGTTACGTTTCTGAATTTCGCAGTCAGTAATTCTCTTCATTCATCAGAAAACTTTAAAATGGGGCGGAGAATTTTTATTTTTTAAACGATTCATATATCGTAATTGCAATTATGAAAATTGGATAGAGACGATATGTAGCATATCGTCTAATGTAATTTCTCTTTAAAAACATTTTTCGTTCTCACCATCGACGTAGCGCTTGTAAAAAAACATTTTTCTCCGCCGTAATCAATATTTTGAACCAGGAGGCAAACAATCTGTTACGTCTCTGAATTTCGCAGTCAGTAATTCTCTTCTTTCATCAGAAAACTTTAAAATGGGGCGGAGAATTTTTATTTTTTAAACGATTCATATATCGTAATTGCAATTATGAAAATTGGATAGAGACGATATGTAGCATATCGTCTAACGTAATTTCTCTTTAAAAACGTTTTTCGTTCTCACCATCGACACGGCGCTTGTAAAAAAACGTTTTTCTCCGCCGTAATCAATATTTTGAACCAGGAGGCAAACAATCTGTTACGTCTCTGAATTTCGCAGTCAGTAATTCTCTTCTTTCATCAGAAAACTTTAAAATGGGGCGGAGAATTTTTATTTTTTAAACGATTCATATATCGTAATTGCAATTATGAAAATTGGATAGAGACGATATGTAGCATATCGTCTAATGTAATTTTTCTTTAAAAACATTTTTCGTTCTCACCATCGACGTAGCGCTTTTAAAAAAAGTTTTTCTCCGCCGTAATCAATATTTTGAAACAGGAGGCAAATAATCTGTTACGTTTCTGAACATCGCAGTCAGTAATTCTCGGCTTTCATCAGAAAACTTTAAAATGTGGCGGAGAATTTTTTTTTTTTAAACGATTTATATATCGTAATTGTAATTATGAAAATTGGATAGAGACGATATGTAGCATATCGTCTAATGTAATTTCTGTTTAAAAACGTTTTTCGTTCTCACCATCGACACGGCGCTTGTAGACGTATTGTTCCATTTGATAATTTACGTTTTCGCTGCCAAGATGAGTGCACGCAGCCAACATCTTGGTAACATCGTCCTCCTTGAGGGCCAACACATCTAATCCTCCCGACATCTTAACGTTGTGGTTGAATTACGAATCAACCTGAAACGAAAGAAAAATTTTTAATAAATTTTCGAAGTGATAAGTAAAAATGCGAGATAAAATTTTGGCGTGATGACTCCACGCTCTTCCGGCCACGTGCGTCGCTCCAATTTTATTTCCATTAAAACGTTGAAAATATATCTCGATAACGAAAAAAAATATTTTATTAATTAAAGTCGATTATTTGAATTAAGTTGTGCAACACTTGTTTGATTTAATTTCATCGGAATTGACAATATTTTGAGTAAAAACGTGTAACCTTACGTTGTACAATGCCACTTAGGAGACTTCCAATGTGGAAAGGAAGTCGGCCATACGCGTTGGCCCTTACTTGGACCTCGCGAGTCAATACAACAACTATTATTATTGGAAAATAATTTGTTATACATGTAAAAGTCTTTTTGAAGCAATATACAAATTTGAATAAAAGTATTAAGTTCGAATTTGGAATTAATAATGACGCAAAACATAAGAAAATAGCAAAAATTGGACTTTTCGTCACGGATGTATCACAGACGTGATTTTGACTTCAATTCTACGCGCGATATTCGAACAGTGGATTTATCGTCTGATGATTATGCTTCAAAATATAAGAAAAATAATAGTAAAAACAAAGCATTCCAGTTAGAAATTTTGAAAAATATACCGAAAATTGTAAATGGGAAATTTCGTAATCTATCTGTCGATCTCTATGAGTCTCATAATTTATTTTTACCAGGGACTCGCGAGTCAATACAACAACTATTATTATTGGAAAATAATTTGTTATACATGTAAAAGTCTTTTTGAAGCAATATACAAATTTGAATAAAAGTATTAAGTTCGAATTTGGAATTAATAATGACGCAAAACATAAGAAAATAGCAAAAATTGAACTTTTCGTCACGGATATATCACAGACGTGATTTTGACTTCAATTCTACGCGCGATATTCAAACAGTGGATTTATTCTCTGATGATTATGCTTCAAAATATAAGAGAAAAAATAGTAAGAACTATCCAGTTAGAAACTTCGAAAAATATATCGAAAAGTATTGTAAATGGGAAATTTCGTAATCTATCTGTCGATCTGTATGAGTCCCATAATTTATTTTTAACAGGGATTCGGGAGTCAATACAACAACTATTATTATTGGAAAATAATTTGTTATACATGTAAAAGTCTTTTTGAAGCAATATACAAATTTGAATAAAAGTATTAAGTTCGAATTTGGAATTAATAATGACGCAAAACATAAGAAAATAGCAAAAATTGAACTTTTCGTCACGGATATATCACAGACGTGATTTTGACTTCAATTCTACGCGCGATATTTAAACAGTGGATTAATTCTCTGATGATTATGCTTCAAAATATAAGAGAAAAAATAGTAAGAACTATCCAGTTAGAAACTTCGAAAAATATATCGAAAAGTATTGTAAATGGGAAATTTCGTAATCTATCTGTCGATCTGTATGAGTCTCCATAACTTATTTTTACCAGGGTCTCGGGAGTCAATACAATAACTATTATTATTAGAAAATAATTTGTTATACATGTAAAAGTCTTTTTGAAACAATACACAAATTGGAAAAAAGTATTACGTTCGAATTTTGAATTAATAATGCCGCAAAACATAAGAAAATATCAAAAATTTGACTTTTCATCACGGATATATGACAGACGTGATTTTGACTTCAATTCTACGCGCGATATTCGAACAGTGGATTTATTCTCTGATGATTATGCTTCAAAATATAAGAGAAAAATTAGTAAAAACAAAGCATACCAGTTAGAAATTTTCAAAAATATATCGAAAAGTATTGTAAATGGGAAATTTGGTAATCTATCGATCTGTATCAGTCGCTATAATTTATTTTTACCAGGAATATTTTATGATGCCAAATTGTATATTTTCAGACAGTTATTAATTAACTTATAGGTAACTTCCAACGGATCTTTAAAATTTTATTATTTTATCCTACTTTTAGATAATTTCTTGAATTGTTCAACCTGTTGACGGCATTTGTTGACGGAAATACGATACAAACGTTCATTCGACTTCAGTGTTACGCGCCTTTTCGTGACCATAAAGCTTCGAAATTCTTTCGGAAGTGAATAATTTTATAAAAATATAATTGACCAGAGATAAATATATCGAAATTCGTACGTTTTTTTCTGTTGATTGTTTTGTCAATTCAAACGTTGCGTGAGTTTTGTGAGATCATTTGAGAAACTAACCTACAAACCCACAGTCAACATCACAACATAACCTAAAAGAAATGCGAATAAACAAAATCTTGTCGCCGGTGATGATAAAATATGTATCCAGGAAATCACAAAACCGTTTTTGTGCTTGATCACACGCCGTATTTCGGTATCTCCACGGAAAGTCCTTTAGAATTCGAGTGTCTTAAAAGTCGTGGACAAAATCACATTCCTCTGGCTCCGATATGCAAATCATTATGGACAACGAGTGTCGAATCCTCGATGGAGTATTGTCGCATCGTCTGGGATCTTTTCCCTACAGGAAAATTGGTATATCTATTATTTCCTCTTTTTTATTTTTAATTCCAAAGAATCGCTATACTAATTTTTTTAATAATAAATCCTAGGTCCGATTTGTTGTGAGCGATCACGCAGCTCACATATTAAATACATGGAGTCCGCTTCAACAAAACTTAGCCCACGTAAGTTTATAAATATAATAATACGAATATTCTACGACATTAGCCATAAACTAAAAATATGGAATGATTTGAACAAATATAATTTTTGTATTTGTTTAAAACTGAAGGCCAAATTTTCTCTTTTCTCTTTCAAAAACATTGTTTTCTTATATCATTCAAGTTTATTTATTAACGTGAAAAAAATCTGCACGCCAAAGCCATAATTTTTTTTTTTTTTTTTTTTTTTTTTTTTTTAAATATTGTCAATATTACTATTGTAATATATTACAATTTATTATTATTGTATATATGAATTATATAGATTATTATATATAGATATATTATTACTATTTTTATATATTAAATTTGTTATTCTGATTTATAAATCAGAATAACAAATTTAATTATTTACAATTACGTTTGAAGAGTTTAAACAATGTTTCTTCTTTCAGATTATGAATGGAATGGCGATAATAGGAATTCCTTCGAGAACTCATCAGCCAGGAGTTGATTTTTCTGTGATTCATGGTCTAAGAGTTGCTATTGAGGCTCTAACGGAATGCTCCGAAATTCAGCACGAAAAGCGAACATCAATGACAGAAAATGCTTCCAAAATACTCAACAGAGGCAGAGTAATTTGTATAACTAGTGCGAGAGATAATATTAATATGAAGAGTTTGGAAAACATATTTCTTAGCCAGTTGACTCAACAAAACAAGATTGCTTTATCATCGGACAAGTAGGTTTTTTTATCTTTTGAACTACTAATACTATCGAACATCTAAACGGGCAACCGATAAAGTTTGCTTTCACAAACAAAATGAACTATTGCTCGTCATAATCCAAGTGATATTACGGTTTAGGCTTTTAAAAAAAGGATGCAAAGTAGAACTTTGCACATTGTTTCCTCATTAATTTTCATCTTTCGCAACGCCGCCTCTATGAGAAAGTTTCTTTATTTTATTTTCTGCTTCCTCATAGAGGAAACTTTGCGAAAGATGAAAATTATTGACAAAGCAATGTGCAAAGTTCAACTTTGCATCCTTATTTTAAATACAAATTAAAGAAGTACAAAAACAAAAATTTTCATAAATTCAAAATTCTATAAAATCTAAACCGCTTTATGTATTTCGCTTAAATTCAATACCGATCGTCATTTTTCATTGCTTTATTCGTCAAAAACTGTTTAAGCTCATTATCTAAAAAATTTTGGCAGTTAGAGAACATACAGAGATTTTTTGAAAAATTCAATGTATTATAAAATCTGAACGACTTTATCAATCTTCACCAAATTAGATAGCTACTACAAATGGATGTTAATTTTACCTTGCAAAAGATTTGAGCAGGTTTCGTCGAACTTAACTTGAATAAGAACGAAAACAAATTTTTTTTGAAAATTCAAAATTTTACAAAATCCAAACCGCTTTGTGGATTTCGCTCAAATTCAATACCGAACTTCATTTTTCATTTCTCTATTTGTCCAGAACTATTTAGCTCATTAGCTGAAAAATTGCGGAAGCTAGAGAACATACAGAGATTTTTTGAAAAATTCAATGTATTATAAAATCTGAACCACTTTATCAATCTTCACTAAATTCGATAGCTACTACAAATAGATGTTAATTTTACCTTGCAAAAGATTTGAGCAGGTTTGGTCGAACTTAACTTGAATAAGAACGAAAACAATTTTTTTTCGAAAATTCAAAATTTTATAAAATCCGAACCGCTTTGTGGATTTCGCTCAAATTCAATACCGAACTTCATTTTTCATTTCTCTATTTGTCCAGAACTATTTAGCTCATTAGCTGAAAAATTGCGGAAGCTAGAGAACATACAGAGATTTTTTGAAAAATTCTATGTCTTATAAAATCTGAACGACTTTATCAATCTTCACCAAATTCGATAGCTACTACAAATAGATGTTAATTTTACCTTGCAAAAGATTTGAGCAGGTTTGGTCGAACTTAACTTGAATAAGAACGAAAACAAATTTTTTTCGAAAATTCAAAATTTTATAAAATCCGAACCGCTTTGTGGATTTCGCTCAAATTTAATACCGAACTTCATTTTTCATTTCTCTATTTGTCCAGAACTATTTAGCTTATTAGCTGAAAAATAGCGGAAGCTAGAGAACATACAGAGATTTTTTGAAAAATTCTATGTCTTATAAAATCTGAACCACTTTATCAATCTTCACCAAATTCGATAGCTACTACAAATGGATGTTAATTTTCCCTTGCAAAAGATTTGAGCAGGTTTTGTCGAACTTAACTTGAATAAGAACGAAAACAAGTTTTTTTCGAAAATCCAAAATTTTATAAAATCCAAACCGCTTTGTGGATTTCGCTCAAATTCAATACCGAACTTCATTTTTCATTTCTCTATTTGTCCAGAACTATTTAGCTCATTAGCTGAAAAATTGCCGAAGCTAGAGAACGTACAGACATTTTTCGAAAAATTGAAAGGCTTATAAAATCCGAATTTTTATTTCAATTTTTTCGAAAATTTATACGTATGAAGGGGCGTTACTCTTCTACCAGCGTGTGAAATTTCAGCTTGATTCTTAAAGCCGTTTTTGAAATACAGCGATTTGAAATTTGCAATCCTGTCCAAACCAAATTGACTTGCAATTTTTTGTCCATTTTAGCTTGATGCCCATTCATCATTGTCATCTAGTGATTTTAAATATCTTTCCAATAAACATTGAATCTCAAGTAACCAGTCGAAGTGCTCAAGAGGTAACTACAAATTCATAGAATTATTGTTTAATATCTGTATTTTATCATTTTATTTTTATGTTATCAGAAAGATAACAAATTTTTATTCTTTTTTTTTAACTGTGTAGCCTAAAATTATAATTTATACTCATTAACAAATAGCTAACATTGTTGCATTTTTGTATCTATATTTAAAACTTTTATTAATAAAAAAAAATGAAACTTGGAATGAATAAATAAATGAATAAACAAAATAAAACTTTTAAATTAAATTCATAGAATTATTGTTTAATATCTTTATTTTATCATTTTATCTTAATGTTAACAGAAAGATAACAAATTTTTATTCGTTTTTTTTTAACTATGTAGCCTAAAATTATAATTTATACTCATTAACAAATAATTAACATTGTTGCATTTTTGTATCTATATTTAAAACTTTTGTTAATAAAAAAAGTATGAAGCTTGGAATGAATAAATAAATGAATAAACAAAATAAAACTTTTGATTCGCAGATATCACCTTTATTGACGATGGAAGTTCACTCAATGAAGGCCAACACTTTGCATTCTAAACTCTCTCATTTAATATTATCTCATTACGATCTCGCAAGCACGACAGTAACTGGAATTCCAATGAAAGAGGAACAGAACGCGAGTTCGTCGGCAAATTATGACGTCGAAATATTTCACTCATCGACAGCGCATTCCGCTATTCTCAGTGGAAATCCTCAAGACTCGACACTGATAAAAACGTTCAGAAGATTCGAGGAAGGTTCTGAATACGAGACGGTCACACTTAAGTGGTGCACTCCACGAGGTTGCAGCGCCTCGGAAATGCAAAATTGCACGGCAATGCACAGAATTACGCCGGTTGACGTCAACAGCAGGCCATCCTCTTGTCTCATTAATTTTCTGTTAAATGGCAGATCAGTAATGCTGGAAATGGCTCGAAAAAGCGGCAGCAAAGCAATTTCCCATCTACTCGCTTCACACGGCGGAGAAATATTTATTCACACTCTTTCGACCGCGAGAAGCGTCCTGGAAGATCCGCCTTCGATAAGCGAAGGATGCGGAGGCCGAGTAACTGATTATCGAATAACTGTAAGCAGAATTTTAAGTTTTTTTTTCAATGTATTTTTGTTGTTGTTTGATATGAAAAAATACGTTTTTCTTTTACCTTTATTTTTATTAATAATAGATTGATCGGAAGACTTAAGACTTTACGATTGTGAAGTTTATTAATAAACATTATTTATATTTATCTTTATAATAGCGTATTTAATAAACATTTATTTTATAATTGGCTGAATAATTATAATTATTATAATAATATAATAATATAATAATATATTATTATCTAATAATAATCTTGTTACGTTCAGGCATATTTTTGATTATTAAAAGTATTTAAAACAAATAAATAAATTATTCTAAACATTAATTAACAAATAAATTAGTATTTAAAAAACAGAAATTTTTGAAATCTTCATTGTTTTTTACGTAACAATATTATTACGTTTTTGTAACCCCCTGCATCTTCAAATTTCTAAGTTTTTAAAAAAATTAATGTTAAAAAAAAATGTTAATATTAGAATCATTAGAAAATCAATTTAACTTCGTTGTATAATAATAATTTAAACATTTTTAAGCACTACAGCTTATTATAATATAACAGTTTAAAAACTACTAAAACAATACATTTTTATTTTATAAAATAATTGGAGCTTATAATTCTGCTTAGTGCCACGATTTATATGCAAATTTTCGTTCATAAAGATATTGGAATTTTCGTTTCAGTTGAAATTCTCCATTAAGGATGTTCGACTGCTTCACACTAATCAAATCAGTGCTAAATTTTTGTAATTGTTTCATTAAAGTTTAATACATTAAATAAAAATAGTAGAGAGTAAGTAGAGAGAGAAAAAGATTAATAGTGCCGGATTTGTATACAGATTAATTAATTAACGTTATTTTTTAATGGGATACATTTTCGTTCAGTTCTTTCGAAGAATAATCTATATTTTTTTGCCAATTTTGATGAGTGATGGCTCATTTTCTTTCTTAAAAGATGCTCTACAAATTGACCAAGTGGATATTTGATATTACCGACCGTTTGATAATTATAGCCTGTTTAACAAAAATCAAAATACTTTCATAAACAAATAGCTATAATTATTAAACGATCAATATGATCAAATATCCAACCGGTCAATTTGTAGAGCATCTTTTAAGAAAGAGAATGAGCCATCACTCATCAAAATTGGCAAAAAATTATAGATTATTCTTGGAAAAAACTTAACGAAAATGTATTCCATCGGAAAGTAACGTTAATCAGTTAATCTTTATGCAAATCCGTCACTATTCATTTTTCTCTCGGTTAATTGTACATGCTTCAATATAAAACAACGCTCTACTACAGTTATTTAATGCACTAAACTTTAATAAAACAATTACAAACATTTTACTAGTTTGAAACAGTCAAACATCCTTAAGACAAAAATTCTGAAAAAATTCAGACGTATTCAGAAAAATTAACGAATCATTTTCATTCGAAAAAAAAGTTAGGATGACGAATAATTCGTTGAACAATTTTTTTTTCACCCATTTGTTAATAACATTTTGCAATTATCAATATGCAAAATTAATCTTTTCCGCGCCTTTTGAATGCTTGATTTTTTTCAGATTTTTATTCCATCGAGAAGTGTTTCAATTTCCCTCTGAATTCTCACTTTTCAGGAAGTTGAGCACCCCATCGCGCTCCTACATCCTTAATTGCATTGTTATTAAAATTTGCGACTTTTATTCTAAGTAATCGTTTTGAATACAACATTTTCTTTGTTTTTGGTGCAGGATTTTGGTACATTAATGCGTAACAACGTTTTGGTGCCGTTAAAACGACCAAGCGAAGATGCTGAAGGTCCAGCAGCGAAAATGCGTTCACGACTGGAACGACACACAAGATATTGGCCGATAGCGATATCCAGTACTCTAATGTTCAATCTCCGGCAGATAATCGATCCCTTGCCAGAATTGATGGTAAAAGAGGAACTCACGAAGGACGAGGTTGTTAAATGCAAGCAATTAATATTCGGCCTCTTGCATTTGGAGTCTAAACACGAAGCTTTGGCTCTGCCGAGTCTCGGTGGTGGTCGTGGAGGAAAAGGTGGCGTACGTCGCGAAGAACACTATCGGTTGCTTTGGGAAGAGCTGGAAACGTTTTTAAAAGCTCACGCCAATAATTCTGCTGTTCACGCCGAAGTTCTTAATTGTCTTTTGGAGGTTCGACTCATCAGAAATAAAGACGATAAAGAAAAAGTGGAACTAGATCAGGCGCTACGGGAATTGGACGGGTAATTATTAACTCGATTAATTATTAAGGGGATACTGGAGTAGATTTATTTACCGACTTTGGTCGGTAAGTTTCTCAATTATCACACAGATGGCGCCGACGTAGTCTGTTTACTTTTGGCAAAAGATGGATTTCGGTGGAAGGTTCCCGAAGAGTGAACATCGGAGAATATTGCAAAAGACAAATATTTCATCTACTCTCTAAATTGCTTATTGAGGTTCTGTTAAAATTACCAAATTCGGTTAGTTAGTGAGTTAATATAACAATATCTTAAGAAATATAAGCTTTACTGAAGAAACGTTGGAGGACACATCTCTAATCTCAAATCGTCCATAGTCGTTTCGAGAAGGATCGTAGAGAAACTAAAGAGAAGGATGATACTGATGCTGGTCTGCTTCCAATTAGAAAGGACGAAGAGGGTCTTTCAATGAAAATAGATCACAATAATAAGCCAAGTGAAGGTGATTCTAGGAAAAGGAAAGATCAAGAGGTATCTAACAGCGATATAGACGACCAAGAGCTTCTTTCTTCCCAGTTATTTAAAAGTTTAGTTGAAGAAGCAAGTATGTCAAAAGGAAAGAGTAAATGAAAGGGAAAAAGGAAAAAAACGGAGGAAAATGTTGAAGTAAGTAGCAACGAATCTCAGACCAACGAGATGGAAGTTAGTGAAGCTAGTCACACGGAAAAAAAGGCTTGGTTGGAACTACCAAGTGCTATGGTTATATATGCGCCAGACAATTAATTGGTTAGACCAACCAAGTTATTTGTTAGGTGACCAATTTCTTGGTTGGTCTAACCAAGTCACTTGGTTGGCTTACCAAGACACTTGGTTGGTCTAACCAAGTCACTTGGTTAGCTTACCAAGACACTTGGTTAGTCTAACCAAGAAATTGGTAGCCTAACCAAGAAATTGGTCGGTCTAACCATTTAATTGTCTGGCGCATATATAAACATAGCACTTGGTTGTTTCAACCAAGCTTTTATTTCCGTGCAGGTTAGTCAAAATCATGAACCTGTCATTAATATTCAAGAAAAAAAACATGAACAACCAAAGAAAAAGTTGAGTTTCGAAAAAACAGATAAAGGACCATATGTGGTTCATCTGAGAGATAGCCGAGTCAACAACTCAAAGTCAGGGACAAAGCAGATTGCTATATTGGATGTAAGCAGAGATCTTACCAGGGCAAACATTAAGTTTGATCAAATTGCAATGTATACGAGAAAAGTCTGGGAGGTAACATTTAATTCTAGAGACGCAGCTAATTCGATGCTGTCAAATGAGTTTTTGAAACATTTGGCAAAAGATACTGAATCTCCCGAAATTCAATATGGCCGCACACGATATGGTAACAGACCTTTGCTGTTAGATATAATTGTTTCTGGAACATTAGATATGTAAAATCAGACCGCACGTCAATTCTATGATGATTGCTGAATATTCCAAAACCATCAGAATGTCAACTACACAAGTCAAATCCATATATAGTGTATACTACGTTCGCGTTGCAAAGACTCGGAGCTTTTCCAAAAGTAAACAGACTACGTCGGCGCCACCTGTGCCCTAATGGGGAAACTTCATTCACGTTCTTCTCGACCTACTCTGATCGCGAACAAACTGCGTATTTTACAAACTACGTGCGCTTCTTTTGTGCTATTGCCAATCCAACAGTCTTAAAAAATGCGAAAAACCTCATAAAATCGGCGTCCACGCTCTTCTTTTGAATGTGATGTCTAGAAATGTTTATATAGGACGAAATAGGTGGTGTTGCCAGTTCGAGCGGCCATATTGGTTTTCGGTAGGTTTACAAAATTACGATTTTCTTTATTTTTCAAATGTTTTCATCCAAAATTCAAGCGGACGCCGATGCGCCTATGTTGATATTATAATCCGGTGCAATTTGAAACATATTTGTAATATATTAACAACGTAGTTTGCAAACTACGAAACCGAAGCTTTTTACCGACCAAAGTCGGTAAGTTTCTCGATTATGACACAGATGGCGCCGACGTAGTCTGATTACTTTTGGCAAAAGATACTGAATCTCCCGAAATTCAATATGGCCGCACACGATATGGGAACAGACCTTTGCTGTAAGATATAATTATTTCTGGAAATTAGATATGTAAAATCAGACCGGACGTCAATTCTATGATGATTGCTGAATATTCCAAAACCATTAGAATGTCAACTACACAAGTCAAATCCATATATAGTGTATACTACGTTCGCGTGCAAAGGCTCGGAGCTTTTCCAAAAGTAAACAGACTACGTCGGCGCCACCTGTGCCCTAATGGGGAAACTTCATTCACGCTCTTCTCGACCTACTCTGATCGCGAACAAACTGCGTAAACGTATTTTACAAACTACGTGCGCTTCTTTTGTACTATCGCCAATCCAACAGTCTTAAAAAATGCGAAGAACCTCATAAAATCGGCGTCCACGCTCTTCTTTTGAATGTGATGTCCAGAAATGTTTATATAGGACGAAATAGGGTGGTGTTGCCAGTTCAAGCGGCCATATTGGTTTTCGGTAGGTTTACAAAATTACGATTTTCTTTATTTTTCATATGTTTTCATCCAAAATTCAAGCGGACGCCGATGCGCCTATGTTGATATTATAATCCGGTGCAATTTGAAACATATTTGTAATATATTAACAACGTAGTTTGCAAACTACGAAACCGAAGCTTTTTACCGACCAAAGTCGGTAAGTTTCTCGATTATGACACAGATGGCGCCGACGTAGTCTGATTACTTTTAGCAAAAGATACTGAATCTCCCGAAATTCAATATGGCCGCACACGATATGGCAACAGACCTTTGCTGTTAGATATAATTGTTTCTGGAAATTAGATATGTAAAATCAGACAGGACGTCAATTCTATGATGATTGCTGAATATTCCAAAACCAACAGAATGTCAACTACACAAGTCAAATCCATATATAGTGTATACTACGTTCGCGTTGCAAAGGCTCGGATCTTTTCCAAAAGTAAACAGACTACGTCGGCGCCACCTGTGCCCTAATGGGGAAACTTCATTCACGCTCTTCTCGACCTACTCTGATCGCGAACAAACTGCGTAAACGTATTTTACAAACTACGTGCGCTTCTTTTGTGCTATCGCCAATCCAACAGTCTTAAAAAATGCGAAAAACCTCATAAAATCGGCGTCCACGCTCTTCTTTTGAATGTGATGTCTAGAAATGTTTATATAGGACGAAATAGGTGGTGTTGCCAGTTCGAGCGGCCATATTGGTTTTCGGTAGGTTTACAAAATTACGATTTTCTTTATTTTTCAAATGTTTTCATCCGAAATTCGAGCGGACGCCGATGCGCCTATGTTGATATTATAATCCGGTACAATTTGAAACATATTTGTAATATATTAACAACGTAGTTTGCAAACTACGAAACCGAAGCTTTTTACCGACCAAAGTCGGTAAGTTTCTCGATTATGACACAGATGGCGCCGACGTAGTCTGTTTACTTTTGGCAAAGGATATTGAATCTCCCGAAATTCAATATGGCCGCACACGATATGGCAACAGACCTTTGCTGTTAGATATAATTGTTTCTGGAACATTAGATATGTAAAATCAGACCGCACGTCAATTCTATGATGATTGCTGAATATTCCAAAACCATCAGAATGTCAACTACACAAGTCAAATCCATATATAGTGTATACTACGTTCGCGTTGCAAAGGCTCGGAGCTTTTCCAAAAGTAAACAGACTACGTCGGCGCCACCTGTGCCCTAATGGGGAAACTTCATTCACGCTCTTCTCGACCTACTCTGATCGCGAACAAACTGCGTAAACGTATTTTACAAACTACGTGCGCTTCTTTTGTGCTATCGCCAATCCAACAGTCTTAAAAAATTCGAAGAACCTCATAAAATCGGCGTCCACGCTCTTCTTTTGAATGTGATGTCTAGAAATGTTTATATAGGACGAAATAGGTGGTGTTGCCAGTTCGAGCGGCCATATTGGTTTTCGGTAGGTTTACAAAATTACGATTTTCTTTATTTTTCAAGTGTTTTCATCCAAAATTCAAGCGGACGCCGATGCGCCTATGTTGATATTATAATTCTGTGCAACTTGAAACATATTTGTAATATATTAACAACGTAGTTTGTAAACTACGAAACCGAAACTTTTTACCGACAAAAGTCGGTAAAAAAATCTACTCCAGCATCCCCTTAAGGAAGTTTGAGCGAAATAAGTACTTAAATCATTAAATCGCTTTCAACAATTTTCTTTACTTTAATTTACGTTCCTAAAGGATTTTTTAAGCAACGACATGTGCTCATATATAAATTACGGTTGTAGGAATGATATGAAAAAAAAAAACGGCTGATATGTGTTAATATTGGATGAGATGTTTTTGGTCAAGTTTTTATAAAGAATAAACCATAATTCTCGTACTATTATGGCGAGTAATAGCTCATTTTGTTTATTAGCAGATGCTACAATAATGTATCGTCGAGATTTTTAAATATTGTTAGTTATTCTGACGTTAGAAGCGGTTTTCAATCCTAAAATAATATTAGACATTATAATGGTTATTGTAACTTTTGAAGAATTAATGCTATTAAAAATCTTGCTGCTGAATCAATGAAACGTCTTACGATAAACAAAATGAGCGGCCATTTATCATAGTTGGACTGATGATATTGTGTATTTTTTTAAAAATTATAACATCTTTTTGGTAATTCATGTATATTGGACTTTTTTAAATTTAAATCATATTACCATCAACGTTTTTATATGTTGAGGACACATTTTTGCCATACAAATTATCTTTCAATACTAATTTTTTTGAATGTTTAAAAAAAATTAATCAGTTTTCTCCACTCGTTTTATTCTATTCTAAAAATTCTGGAGAACTTAAATTCGTTTAAAAAAAACATTTTTTTTTATGATCATTTCAATTTTCATTTTTTTTTTTTTCGTTATTTTAACTCAGAAAAGTGTGAAACATTTAAGAAAAATTACTTTATTTTACGTGAAAGTGTCTTGGCGGTAAAGGAAATAATATTCTTTTAATATTTTTTAGAAATTTTTAAAACGTTTTTAAAAAATTAGCTATTTTTCTCAACTCGTTTTATTCTGATCCAAAAATTCTGGAGAACTTTGACGAACAGTAAAATTCAAGTACAACTGAATCGTAAATCTTAGTTCAGCAAATAAAAACTGAATTACCCTAAAAAAATTCTAAAAAAATTAAATTTGAAATGATTATTAAAAAAATATTTATTATTAAAAAAGTATATATTTTTTAATAAAATAAAAATATTTAATAAAATATAAATTATTTATTTAATAAATAAAATATAAAATAAAAATATTTTTTATGAAAAAAATATTTTTTTTTTTATGATCATTTGAAATTTAATTATTTCATTATTTTAACTCAGAAAAGTGTTGAAAATTTAAGAAAAATGACCTTATTTTACGGCCTTGGCCGTAAATGAAATATTTTTTAAACATATTTTTGTCAGTAAAATGCGATTTTTTGTTTTTTAGACTTGGAAAAGAAGACGGAACAGCTCGCGCCAGTGTTATAAGAGCGACGACGGATTCGCCAATGTCGCCGCCGTCGTGTCCGCCGATATCGTTGACCAAACAGTTGCAAAAAGCTCAGCCACTTATCTCGGCCAAGAGTTTGCTGGATATTTGGCTGCAGCGAAGTGCGCCAAAGGAGAAAAAGCCCGAATTCCACGGTAGACTCAACAGTGACGGACCGAAAGCGAAGCTCTATCCCAACCTGAAGGATCCTCCTGGCAGAGAGCCTCGCGAGCCCATTCTCGACGGATGACCGATTACGAGAAAAACTACCATTTTTATCCGAGTTCTTATCCGGGTAAGTGAACGAAGCGTTCCGTTGAGCCTGAAACTACTTAATTTCTTCGTCCCGATATCTCGATTTTACTTGATTCGCTGTACATACGTATTATCACCATTTTTTTTACATAAACATTGCCACAAACGAAAAGTCGTTCACTGATTTTTTATTTAAAAAAATTCGCTGTACATACGTATTATCACCATTTTTTTCACATAAACATTGTAACAAACGAAAAGTCGTTCACTGATTTTTTATTAAAAAAAAAAGCCCTTTAATTTTTTTTTTCAGAATATTCTCTCGGAACAGAATAAAATTGTTTATTCGTAATGAAAATTTCTTAAAGAGGAAAAAGATATCCCTTTTTTGCAAATCTATAACAATAACATTGATTATCAATTCTAAAACGAAAAACAAAGGGTTTTTTGAATTGGTAACAAGTATTAAGGAAATTGGGTACAATTTTGTAAATAAAAATTGGACAGTAATAATTAAATATTAGAAGAACAAATCGATAGTCATGGATAATAGCCTGATGATTTTTTCGGATTGTTCGCCTAGAATAGAACTATATTATGTTTCGAACGATGCAGAAAAAAAAAGATCCTCTTTCCCGGTAGCCAAAATGAGTCAATAAATTGTTAAATGAATTTTAGAAAAAATTGAAAGTATACTTAAAAAATAGGATTAAGCACTCCTCAATTTTCGTTACATTTTTACACTGAGAAAAAAAGAAGAATTCAAGAAAAATGCAATCAATGACTCAAAAATTTGGTTCCAATTTAGTGAATAAATAAATAATAAAAAAAAAATACACTGTAACCAGATCTAAATACAATATGACTCGATTCTAATGGAATAAAGCCATCGTCACGAATTGCATAATCTAATTGTAAATAAAACCTCAGGATTTAAGAAAAATGTAATCAACGACTCAAAAATTTGGTTCCAATTTAGTGAATAAATAAATAATAATAAAAAATACACTGTAACCAGATCTAAACACAATATGACTCGATTCTAATGGAATAAAGCCATCGTCATGAATTGCATAATTTAATCGCAAAGAAAACCACAGGATTAAAAAAAATGTAATCAATTACTCAAAAATTTGGTTCCAATTTAGTAAATAAGTAAATAATAAAAAAAATACATGGCAACCAAATTCAAGCGCAAAATGAATCAATTCTAATGGAGTAAAGCCATCGTCACGAATTGCATAATTTAATCGCAAAGAAATCCACAAGATTTAAGAAAAATGTAATCAATGACTCAAAAATTTGGTTCCAATTCAGTAAATAAATGAATAATAAAAAAAATACATGGTAACCAAATCCAAACACAAAATGACTCAATTCTAATGGAATAAAGCCATCGTCACGAATTGCATAATTTAATCGCAAAGAAATCCACAAGATTTAAGAAAAATGTAATCAATGACTCAAAAATTTGTTTCCAATTTAGTGAATAAATAAATAATTTAAAAAATACACTGTAACCAGATCTAAACACCAAATGAATCAATTCTAATGGAATAAAGCCATCGTTACGAATTGCACAATCTAATACCAAATAAGACCACAGATTATAAGAAAAATGTAATCAATGACTAAAGAATTTGCTTCCAATTTAGTGAATAAATAGATAATAAAAAAATGTACGCGGTAACCAGATGAAAACACAAAATGACTCAATTCTAATGGAATAAAGCCATCGTCACGAATTCCATAATTTAATCGCAAAGAAAACCACAGGATTAAAAAAAATGTAATCAATTACTCAAAAATTTGGTTCCAATTTAGTAAATAAATAAATAATAAAAAAAATACATGGCAACCAAATTCAAGCGCAAAATGAATCAATTCTAATGAAGTAAAGCCATCGTCACGAATTGCATAATTTAATCGCAAAGAAAACCACAGGATTTAAGAAAAATGTAATCAATGACTCAAAAATTTGGTTCCAATTTAGTAAATAAAAAAATAATAAAAAAAATACATGGTAACCAAATTCAAGCACAAAATGAATCAATTCTAATGGAATAAAGCCATCGTCACGAATTGCATAATTTAATCGCAAAGAAAACCACAAGATTAAAAAGAATGTAATCAATTACTCAAAAATTTGGTTCCAATTTAGTGAATAAATAAATAATTAAAAAAATACACTGTAACCAGATCTAAACACTCTAAATGACCTAAATGATCTAAATGACTCAATTCTAATGGAATAAAGCCATCGTCACGAATTGCATAATCTAATTGTAAATAAAACCACAGGATTTAAGAAAAATGTAATCAATGACTCAAAAATTTGGTTCCAATTCAGTAAATAAATGAATAATAAAAAAAATACATGGTAACCAAATCCAAACACAAAATGACTCAATTCTAATGGAATAAAGCCATCGTCACGAATTGCATAATTTAATCGCAAAGAAATCCACAAGATTTAAGAAAAATGTAATCAATGACTCAAAAATTTGTTTCCAATTTAGTGAATAAATAAATAATTTAAAAAATACACTGTAACCAGATTTAACCACAAAATGACTCAATTCTAATGGAATAAAGACATCGTCACGAATTGCATAATCTAATTGTAAATAAAACCACAGGATTTAAGAAAAATGTAATCAATTACTCAAAAATTTGTTTTCAATTTAGTAAATAAATAAATAATAAAAAAAATACATGGCAACCAAATTCAAGCGCAAAATCAATCAATTCTAATGGAGTAAAGCCATCGTCACGAATTGCATAATTTAATCGCAAAGAAAACCACAGGATTAAAAAAAATGTAATCAATTACTCAAAAATTTGGTTCCAATTTAGTAAATAAAAAAATAATAAAAAAAATACATGGTAACCAAATTCAAGCACAAAATGAATCAATTCTAATGGAATAAAGCCATCGTCACGAATTGCATAATTCAATCGCAAAGAAAACCACAGGATTTAAGAAAAATGTAATCAATGACTCAAAAATTTGGTTCCAATTTAGTAAATAAAAAAATAATAAAAAAAAATGCATGGTAACCAAATTCAAGCACAAAATGAATCAATTCTAATGGAATAAAGCCATCGTCACGAATTGCATAATTTAATCGCAAAGAAAACCACAGGATTAAAAAAAATGTAATCAATTACTCAAAAATTTGGTTTCAATTTAGTAAATAAATAAATAATTAAAAAAATACACGATAACTCGATCTAAACACAAAATGACTCAATTCTAACGGAATAAAGCCATCGTTACGAATTGCATAATTTAATTGCAAATAAAACCACAGAATTAAAAAAAATGTAATCAACGACTGAAAAAATTTGTTTTAAAAAAAATATACGGTGACTATGGTTACCGTGTATTTATCTAATTATTTATGTATTTGGATCTGCAGATCCAAACACAAAATGACTCAATTCTAATGGAATAAAGCCATCGTCACGAATTGCACAATCTAATACCAAATAAGACCACAGATTATAAGAAAAATGTAATCAATGACTAAAGAATTTGCTTCCAATTTAGTGAATAAATAGATAATAAAAAAAATGTACGCGGTAACCAGATGAAAACACAAAATGACTCAATTCTAATGGAATAAAGCCATCGTCACCAATTGCACAATCTAATAGCAAATGAGACCACAGAATATAACAAAAATGTAATCAATGACTAAAGAATTTGCTTCCAATTTAGTGAATAAATAGATAATAAAAAAATGTACGCGGTAACCAGATGAAAACACAAAATGACTCAATTCTAATTGCAGAAATCCCTCGTTACGAACTGCATACTCGTAATAATAATCGTCAGTCGACCTTGCCAAGAATAAACTCGCTTATCTGTCTAGTCTCCGTCTGACTTTCAGAGAGACTCGTGAGACTCGTGTGTGATACGGTGACTGCTATTGAAAAATATCTTCTACACGTAAGCTAAACTCTGCGTGTATATATACATATAAACAGAAGAAGTGCGTTCACGTGGTAGTTTCTTCGGAGGAATGGCCTGTTGTCGAGCCCCCCAAGCCTGTCTCTAATCGATGTAAGCAAGAAGGAAGGCGTTGAGGTATAATATACTACGGCCGCGTATAGTATGACATAATACGGGCACGTTCCGAATGAAGGAAGCATTGTGGGGTGAGGAAACGTAGCCGAGAGACGAGGAGAGGAATTGCTCCGAGAATGTAGAAGCAAGAGCAGAGAATGAAAGAGAAAAAGACAGAGAAACATTGAATGTATATATATCTATACATATATATAGATGTATGTGTGCGTGTGGCGATGGGTTGCTCGTAGCAGTCTCCGAGAAGACGAAAGGGGGGAAACTGAGAGTGCAAGTGCGTGACGTAACGGTTCATTCATCCCGGGACAGACGATATCCCGGTCAATGGTAAGTATGTGTTAACGCCGCTGGTATTCGCTCTATAGTCACATGTTTATCCTGTTCTCGTGTGTGTTTTCACATATAAATGTGTGTGAACATGTGTATGTATTTTATTATGTATATATGTATGTATTTTGTGTGTTTGTAGCAGGTTGAACGCGGGCGGACGGTGAAGGTATTAGCCAAGTGTGTATATGTCTGACGACGATACGTTTACGCGTTCCTACTACGTTTACTCACACGGGCGAAGGATTGGCCGAAGGCTCACGCATCTTGCAGCGCTCACGCTCCTCCACCTATTGTCTCTGTGTTCTCTCTTTGCTTTGTCGCTTCTACCTTCCGCAGATTCCGATACATTTTTGGGGACGGAAGCAAGCTTCGGTATTTCTACTAGCGCTCTGTTCAACCTCTGTGGGCAACTAATGTCATGTCCAAGTCCCGACGCGTTCAACTGCCGTTGATGTAAAACTGAGCGATCTCAGGAAATGTTCATTCTCCGTTGCGTCTAACTTACAACGTGCCCAACTCACATCACGTTCAACTGCCGTCGTGTTCGACTGCGGCCGATTTATTAAGGCGGAAATCGACCATTTTTACGTCGGCCGCAGTCGAACACGTCGGTAGTTGAACGCGATGTGAGTTGGGCATGCTGTAAGTTAGACGCAACGGAGAATGAACGTTTCCTGAGATTGTCCAGTCTTACGTAGACGGAACTTGAACACGACGGTAGTCGAACCTGATGTGATTTGGGCACGTTGTAAGTTGGACGCAACGGAGAATGAACGTTTCCTGAGATCGTCCAGTCTTATGTAGGCGGAACTTGAACACGACGGTAGTTGAACACGATGTGCGTTGGACGCAAAGGAGAATGAACGTTTCCGGAGATCTCCCAGTCTTACGTAGACGGAACTTGAACACGACGGTAGTTGAACGCGATGTAAGTTGGGCATGCTGTAAGTTGGACGCAACGGAGAATTAACGTTTCCTGAGATCTCTCAGTCTCACGTAGACGGAACTTGAATACGACGGTAGTTGAACGCGATGTAAGTTGAGCACGCTGTAAGTTAGACGCAACGGAGAATGAACGTTTCCTGAGATTGTCCAGTCTTACGTAGACGGAACTTGAACACGACGGTAGTTGAACGCGATGTGAGTTGGGCACGCTGTAAGTTCGACGCAACGGAGAATGAACGTTTCCTGAGATCGTCCAGTCTTATGTAGGCGGAACTTGAATACGATGGTAGTTGAACGCGATGTGAGTTGGGCACGCTGTAAGTTGGACGCAACGAAGAATGAACGTTTCCTGAGATCTCGCAGTCTTACGTAGACAGAACTTGAACACGACGGTAGTTGAACGCGATGTGAGTTGGGCACGCTGTAAGTTGGACGCAACGAAGAATGAACGTTTCCTGAGATCTCCCAGTTTTACGTAGACGGAACTTGAACACGACGGTAGTTGAACGCGATGTGAGTTGGGCACGCTGTAAGTTGGACGCAATGGAGAATGAACGTTTCCTGAGATCTCCCAGTCTTACGTAGACGTAACTTGAACACGACGGTAGTTGAACGCGATGTGAGTTGGGCACGCTGCAAGTTGGACGCAACGGAGAATGAACGTTTCCTGAGATCTCCCAGTCTTACGTAGACGGAACTTGAACGCGATGTAAGTTGGGCACGCTGTAAGTTGGACGCAACGAAGAATGAACGTTTCCTGAGATCTCCCAGTCTTACGTAGACGGAACTTGAACTCGACGGTAGTTGAACGCGATGTGAGTTGGGCACGCTGTAAGTTGGACGCAACGAAGAATGAACGTTTCCTGAGATTTCCCAGTCTTACGTAGACGGAACTCGAACACGACGGTAGTTGAACGCGATTTGAGTTGGGCACGCTGTAAGTTGGACGCAACGGAGAATGAACGTTTCCTGTGATCGCTCAGTTTTACATCAAAGGCAGTTGAACGCGCCGGGATTTGGACATCATATTAGTTGCGAACGAAGGTTGAACAGAACGCTAGTTGAAATACCGGAGCTTACTACCGTTCCCATTTTGGGCCTCATGTTACGTCCCGAGCTAACGAGACGTTGGAAAGGAATATAGTTAGTTTATTTTCCACTGTATGGCTTCTCGCCTTTTACAAACCCCGTTTCATACATAAACCTCTTAAAAAACAATATATATTTATGAACATTTCGTATTTAAATCTTACTTATTCTTACTCACAGAATTACAGTATTTTGTCAAAAAGCGTCACATATATGTTTCAAAACCATCTAATCATCAGCCCTCAAACTCAAACACATATCTTTTATTATCTGAATATTTTTCATCCCGCTCTTACCTCTCATTCCATTCACCCCAATATTTAGTTAAGGATGTTCGACTGTTTCACACTAGTCAAATCAGTCCTAAATTTTTGTTATTGTTTCATTAAAGTTTAATGCATTAAATAACAATAGTAGAAAGTAGTTTGAATTGAAGCATGTATACTTAACCCAGAGGAAGATTAATAGTGCCGAATTTGCATACAGATTAACTAATTAACGTTACTTTCCAATGGGATACATTTTCGTTCAGTTTTTTTCCAAGAATAATCTATAAATTTTTGCCAATTTTGGTTGATGCTCTGCAAATTGACCGGCTGGATATTTTATATTATTGATCGTTTAATAATTGTAGCATGTTGTTTAACAAAAATTAAAATACTTTCATAAACAAATAGGTATTATTTACTCTTATCTCTTATTATTTAATAGAATTGTTTAATCTGTAAAAAAGCAGCAGATATTGAGACTTAAACAAAAAATGTCATTCTAATTTCAATACAATCATTTTTCTTCAATATTGCTTCTGTTTAACATTAAATTACATTCAGCAATAATACCAAATTACAATGGAAGAACTAATTTCCATTGACTTCCACGTAATTTGAAAAGCTGTCATAAATATTAGAATTTTAGTCTCTGCTTTTGTTTATTCTCAAATTATTCACATTGTAATTTGTCATTATTTTTCAGAAATACAACGACTATTTGTCGTTACGTATGACGGACGACGGGTTCAATGAACGAAACATAGAATCGCAACATGAATCGATAATTTGTAGCGATGCGAAAGAAGCCAGTCTGCACGTAGGAGAGAGAACGTAGGTGCAGGTGCACCGAGAACTGAGTTATCGGCTGCGTAGGTACAAACGAAAGCGGGTATACGGTCAGCGGACGAGTTATTTAAAGCACCTGTCAGGCAGCTGTGGTCTCTCAGCAACGAGACGTGAGAAAGACGTGTGTTTCGTAAATATTTTTCCTGCTTTATTTTCTAAAAGCTAAAAAAAATAAAATAAGTAGATAAAAAAAAACAATTGTGAATTTTGAATGCAATTGAAATAATTGTACGGTGTGAACAAAAATTGCATAATGTTATTAAAAAGAAAAACACAGGATTTAAGAAAAATGTAATCAATGACTCAAAAATTTCTTTATAATTTAGTAAATTAAAAAAAAAAATACACAATAACCAAAGACGAAATAACGTGTATTTTGTAAATATTTTTCCTGCTTTATTTTCTAAAAGCTAAAAAAAATAAAATAAGTAGATAGAAAAAAACAATTGTGAATTTTGAATGCAATTAAAATAATTGTACGGTGTGAACAAAAATTGCATAATTTTATTAAAAAGAAAAACACAGGAATTAAGAAAAATGTAATCAATGACTCAAAAATTTCGTTATAATTTAGTAAATTAAAAAAAAAAAATACACAACAACCAAAGACGAAATAACATGTATTTTGTAAATATTTTTCCTGCTTTATTTTCTAAAAGCTAAAAAAAATAAAATAAGTAGATAGAAAAAAACAATTGTGAATTTTGAATGCAATTGAAATAATTGTACGGTGTGAACAAAAATTGCATAATGTTATTAAAAAGAAAAACACAGGATTTAAGAAAAATGTAATCAATGACTCAAAAATTTCTTTATAATTTAGTAAATTTAAAAAAAAAATACACAATAACCAAAGACGAAATAACGTGTATTTTGTAAATATTTTTCCTGCTTTATTTTCTAAAAGCTAAAAAAAAACAATTGTGAATTTTGGATACAATTGAAATAATTGTACGGTGTGAACAAAAATTGCATAATATTATTAAAAAGAAAAATACAGGATTTAAGAAAAATGTAATCAATGACTCAAAAATTTCGTTACAATTTAGTAAATTAAAAAAAAATACACGGTAACCAGATCTAAATACAAAATGACGTGTGTTTCGTAAATATTTTTTCTGTTTTATTTTATAAAGGATAAGAAAAAATATATATATATTTTGTCTGTTAAAAATAAGTTGATTAAAAAAACAATTGTGAATTTTTTGATACAATTGAAATAATTGTACAATAGAAGAAAAAATGTAGAAGAAAAAAAAGTAGAAGAAAAAATGACACAATTCTAATGGAAGAAAGCAGTCATCAAGAATTGCATAATGTAATTAAAAAGAAAAATGCAGGATTTAAGAAAAATGCAATCAATGACTCAAAAATTTAATTACAATTTAGTAAATAAATAAAAAATGTTTCGTAAACATTTTTTTCTGCTTTATTTTCTAAAGCCTAAAAAAAAACGAAAATCTTTTCTAATAAAAATAAGTAGATTGAAAAAAAAAAAAAAACAATTTTTAATTTTTGATACAATTGAAATAATTGTACGGTGTAAACAAAATGTAATCTCAATTCTAATGAAAGAAAGTCACGAATCGCATAATCCAATTGCAAAGAAAAACGCAGGATTTAAGAAAAATGCTTCTAAAAATTTATCCTCTATTTTCCAAAGGCCAAAAAAAAATCATAAATCTTCTGTGATAAAAATAAGTATATAAAAAAAAGCAATTGTGTGAATTTTAGATAAAATTGAAATAATCGTACAGAGAGTGCTCTAAAGCTATAAAGAACCGCTTCGGTCGCTCGTGGTGTGGTGATGGCTTTAATTTTCTGTCTCGAGTATGAAGCTAAAAAAAATGATGAAACAGGAGAGAAAAATAGCTCGAGCGTGCAGAGAGTTCAGCTGCATGGAAGACACAACTCGTGTGGTTTATATATGTTGCTACTGTGAACGACAACGAGGATGGTATATCGATAATGCATGATGCCCCATCGATTCAGCAAACGCGGTCGCACGCTGGTGATATCGATCCGAGCTGAGGCTTGCCTGGCCTGGCTCGTCGTTGCTGCTGCTGCTGCTGCTGTTCTGCTTCTGGCGCGAGCCTCTATAATTCACTGGCAGCACTTCGCCAGTAGCAATTCTCCCGGCTATGTTGGAACACAGTAATTCTCGTCACAATCAGAGTCAAGTTTCCACCTATCAGCTTTGATTTATTAGACATAATATCTGGGAAGTATTCGG
This sequence comes from Ephialtes manifestator, assembly GCA_963970395.1. Taxonomy (NCBI): domain Eukaryota; kingdom Metazoa; phylum Arthropoda; class Insecta; order Hymenoptera; family Ichneumonidae; genus Ephialtes; species Ephialtes manifestator. The sequence continues at coordinate 2,980,217 of OZ019969.1, read as the reverse complement.
CTTATTAAGTAAGCGGATTACTTAATGATTAACAATTTTCCTACACGATCGCCTTTTATTGGTAATATGTAAGCAAAATTAATATCTCAATGAAATTCTCCTTCAATGGAACTTTTTATGATTTTAGTTTGATAAATAGAGTAAAAAAAAATGTTTCTACAATTTTTCTATTTTTATTTACTGTTCTGAATGTTTAAAAAAAAATCTACTGATGTATGCTAATATTCAATGAGATATTTTCAATTCACAATTTTTTTAAAAAGTAAATCCGCATTTTATTGGTGATATGTAAGTAAAATTAATATCTCAATGAAATTCTCCTTCAATGGAGCTTTTTATGATTTTAGTTTGATAAATAGAGTAACAAAAAATGTTTCTACAATTTTTCTATTTTTATTTACTGTACTGAATGTTTTTAAAAAAATCTACGATGTATGCTAATATTCGATGAGATATTTTCAGTTCACAATTTTTTTTAATAGTAAATCTTAATTTCAGCCCAATTATGACGAGTAATAGTTTACTGCTATGTTGGAACACAGTAATTCTCGGCACAATCAGAGTCAAATTTCCACCTATCAGCTTTGATTTATTAGACATAATATCTGGGAAGTATTCCGCTTATTAAGTAAGCGGATTACTTAATGATTAACAATTTTCCTACACGATCGCCTTTTATTGGTAATATGTAAGCAAAATTAATATCTCAATGAAATTCTCCTTCAATGGAACTTTTTATGATTTTAGTTTGATAAATAGAGTAACAAAAAATGTTTCTACAATTTTTCTATTTTTATTTACTGTACTGAATGGTTTAAAAAAATTTATTAGATTAGATGCTATATCTAATCTAATAAAAATATACTATGATAATATCCGATGAGATATTTTCAATTCACAATTTTTTTAAAAAGTAAATCCGCCTTTTATTAGTGATATGTAAGCAAAATTAATATCTCAATGAAATTCTCCTTCAATGGAGCTTTTTATGATTTTAGTTTGATAAATAGAGTAACAAAAAATGTTTCTACAATTTTTCTATTTTTATTTACTGTACTGAATGGTTTAAAAAAAATTATTAGATTAGATGCTATATCTAATCTAATAAAAATATACTATGATAATATCCAATTAGATATTTTTAGTTCACAATTTTTTTAAAAAGTAAATCCGCATTTTATTGGTGATATGTAAGCAAAATTAATATCTCAATGAAATTCTTCTTCAATGGAGCTTTTTATGATTTTAGTTTGATAAATAGAGTAACAAAAAATGTTTCTACAATTTTTCTATTTTTATTTACTGTTCTGAATGTTTTAAAAAAAATCTACGATGTATGCTAATATTCGATGAGATATTTTCAGTTCACCATTTTTTTTAATAGTAAATCTTAATTTCAGCCCAATTATGACGAGTAATAGTTTACTGCTATGTTGGAACACAGTAATTCTCGTCACAATCAGAGTCAAGTTTCCACCTATCAGCTTTGATTTATTAGACATAATATCTGGGAAGTATTCGGCTTATTAAGTAAGCGGATTACTTAATGATTAACAATTTTCCTACACGATCGCCTTTTATTGGTAATATTTAAGCAAAATTAATATCTCAATGAAATTCTCCTTCAATGGAGCTTTTTATGATTTTAGTTTGATAAATAGAGTAACAAAAAATGTTTCTACAATTTTTCTATTTTTATTTACTGTTCTGAATGGTTTAAAAAAATTTATTAGATTAGATGCTATATCTAATCTAATAAAAATATACTATGATAATATCCGATGAGATATTTTCAGTTCACAATTTTTTAAAAAAGTAAATCCACCTTTTATTAGTGATATGTAAGCAAAATTAATATCTCAATGAAATTCCCCTTCAATGGAGCTTTTTATGATTTTAGATTGTTAATTAGAGTAACAAAAAATGTTTCTACAATTTTTCTATTTTTATTTACTGTTCTGAATGTTTTTAAAAAAATCTACTGATGTATGCTAATATTCAATGAGATATTTTCAATTCACAATTTTTTTAAAAAGGAAATCCGCCTTTTATTGGTGATATGTAAGTAAAATTAATATCTCAATGAAATTCTCCTTCAATGGAGCTTTTTATGATTTTAGTTTGATAAATAGAGTAACAAAAAATGTTTCTACAATTTTTCTATTTTTATTTACTGTTCTGAATGTTTTTAAAAAAATCTACGATGTATGCTAATATTCGATGAGATATTTTCAGTTCACAATTTTTTTTAATAGTAAATCTTAATTTCAGCCCAATTATGACGAGTAATAGTTTACTGCTATGTTGGAACACAGTAATTTTCGGCACAATCAGAGTCAAATTTCCACCTATCAGCTTTGATTTATTAGACATAAGATCTGGGAAGTATTCGGCTTATTAAGTAAGCGGATTACTTAATGATTAACAATTTTCCTACACGATCGCCTTTTATTGGTAATATGTGAGCAAAATTAATATCTCAATGAAATTCTCCTTCAATGGAGCTTCTTATGATTTCAGTTTGATAAATAGAGTAACAAAAAATGTTTCTACAATTTTTCTATTTTTATTTACTGTACTGAATGGTTTAAAAAAATTTATTAGATTAGATGCTATATCTAATCTAATAAAAATATACTATGATAATATCCGATGAGATATTTTCAATTCACAATTTTTTTAAAAAGTAAATCCGCCTTTTATTGGTGATATGTAAGCAAAATTAATATCTCAATGAAATTGTCCTTCAATGGAGCTTTTTATGATTTTAGATTGTTAATTAGAGTAACAAAAAATGTTTCTACAATTTTTCTATTTTTATTTACTGTTCTGAATGTTTTTAAAAAAATCTACGATGTATGCTAATATTCGATGAGATATTTTCAATTCACAATTTTTTTAAAAAGTAAATCCGCCTTTTATTGGTGATATGTAAGTAAAATTAATATCTCAATGAAATTCTCCTTCAATGGAGCTTTTTATGATTTTAGTTTGATAAATAGAGTAACAAAAAATGTTTCTACAATTTTTCTATTTTTATTTAATGTTCTGAATATTTTTTAAAAAAATCTACGATGTTTACTAATATTCGATGAGATGTTTTCGGTTGATAATTTATTTTTTTTAATCTCAATGTTAGCCCAATTATGACGAGTAATAGTTTATTTTGTTTATTGGAAGATACTCCATCAATTTACCGCAATTATATGTATTAATAATTGTTGAAAATTTATAATCGTTTGTTTAACCGGTGCTGCTGTTGCTGCTATGAAGCTTATGGTTCGAGCCTCTATAATTCACCGGCAGCTCTTGAACAGTAGCAATTCTCTCTGCTATTTTCGAACACAGTAAATCTCCTGGTAGTATTACATTTTAATCATTCAGCGGTTTAGATTAATGATTAAAATTTGTACTGCAGTATCGCTTTTTATTGATGATATATAAGCCAAATTAATATCCCAATTAAAATCTCCAGCTTATTCGAAAGTCAACGGAGCTTTTTTTATATTATATCACTAAATAGCATAAAATAATTGGGCGATTGCTACCAATTTGGATTTTCTCACGTAAAATTTTACTTGCAGAATTTTTTTTGGGACAACAAAAATTTGTTCTAAAAAATGTTCTTTAATAAAGGAAAGGGTGGGAGTCCAATCTTTCTCTCATCTTATTAAAATGCAATCAAAATAGCGAAGCGCTAAAGTAGCAAATTTCAAAATAATGGCCATTACAGATTAAGAAGTTCATTATTTTGAAATTCGCTATTTTAGGCATTCGCTGTTTCGGTCATTCGCTATTTTTACCCCCACCCAAAAAAAGGCAGCGTTGTAAAAGTTAGTAAAAAAGGATGCAAAGCAGAACCTTACACATTGCTTCCTCATTATATTTCGCTTTTTACAAAGCAACCTCTAAGAGGAAGTATGGGAATTAATTTTGGCTTCCTCATAGAGGAAGCTTTGTAAAAAGCGAAATATAATGAGGAAGCAATGTGCAAGGTTCTGCTTTGCATCCTTGTTTTAAATAAATATAAATAAGCGCACACTCTTGCTTTGTGAAAATATAATAAGGATAAACGGTCCAGAAACTCCCTCTAATACTCTATCTTCTCTGTTTATTTTTTGTAGAACACGATAGAAATCGGTGGTTTTCGAAATTTCATTGGGAAGCAAGGATATGGCTACCCACATAGCACCGAAATATTTCTAAAACATTCTCGAAATATTCCTTTGCAATGATGCAATATTGCGAAAATATTGTGACAGATGTTTAAAACATTTCTAAAATATTGTAGAAATCTTGCAATGTCCGCTCAAAACGTTGCAAATATAATATTTCAATAATATTACAGAGCAATATTGTGTTAATATTACATTTTTTGCCCAAGGCTAATTCGTTAGAAATTCTACCGTTTTTAATATAATTTTTGGATTGCGAGTTTTTAAGCAGTACCATTGGATGTCCTCGATAATAATATTATTTATTGAAAAAAAAAAAAAAAAAAAAAAATCCCGTCCAGGAATCGAACTCACAACCTCACCTATGTAGTACATCCACGTCGAATTAACGATGGGTAATTTTAAAAAGCGATCCTGTTTCAAAAATATATAACAATATTAGAGTTTCATTAACTAAATTTGTTCCAGAGGGGAATGCGGTTGAAAGAAACGTAAATTCTCGCTTCAAAGACTTACATCTACCTACCTATCAAACCTATTTAACGACTTAATGTCTATCACGCTAAACACTAGACTATCGATTACTTGTACAAACGTTATACTTTTATTGCCCATGTGTTCTGTCAACAAAGACTGATGAATTAAAAAATAAAGATTGAGCAACCTTTTAGAAGATTTCTGGTGCATAACAATCTTGTAAAAAAAATCGATTCATACCGTGCCGCGTTTTCCAATCAATTCTAATGAGGCTTCCAATTTCTGTCAGAATTTGTCCCCATTTCCAAATAATTATATGACGACTTCCCGATTGAATTTCAGTTTTTTCAAATCGAATGATACTCAATTGAACGAGGCACATTTCTTTTTATCAACAAATTCAACTTTTTAAAACTAGTTTAGAAATTTCCACTTGAAACGTATTGGAATGTTGGAAAAAAGTTTCATTGTAATATTTGCAAAATCTAATCTGGAACCTTTTATTCGAAACTTTGTGAAATATTGTTGAAGAAATTGGATTGTTTGTTTCACAGGTAATGTTCAGAAATATTTTAAAAATGATTGGCAATTGTTTTACCTTTAACAATATTTCTGAACTTTAAGTTGACAATATTGCAATTAAATATTTGTGAATATTCGATTGGAAGCTTATGGTAATATTCCTGTGTAATGAAATATTCGAAATATTCCTGCAATATTTAGGCAATATTATGTGCTATGTGGGTAGTTTATACGACATAAATCGCTACTTTTCGCAATATAGACTGTACAACATCGCTATGAAAAAAAATTCGAGTCGTCATAGAATTCGAACCGCTCTGCCGATTTATCTAAAATTTGTGTCCGACATTTATTTCATGATAGCCGATGTGCCGACAAAATTAGAACCCAGTATCTCGTCTTTTGCACGATCCAGCGCGGGATCGAGATTTTCAACAAAATTAAAAATGCCATAAAATTTGAACGGCTTAACAGATCTGCGTCAAATTTGTACGCAAACCTTGGTTCATGATTGTCCATATGTGAACCAAATTTGAGATAATTCTGCAAAAAATTAAGAATTTTTGTTTTTTTTCGTCGCGGCATTTTTTTATTTTTCATGCAGAAAAATCGAGATTTACCGACATAATGACCACTTACTTGACAAAATTCATCACTGATAATCAATAAACGTGATGACACGTTGAAAATTGCAGTCGCTCGGCTCAGAATTTACAGGAGTTGAATTACTTACAGACATTATTTAAAAAATTGAAATTGCAATAACATTAGAACTGCTTTACCGATTTCCGACAAATTTGGTAGAGATCATGATTTGATAGTAGTCCGTTTACTTACAAAATTTCAACCCGATATCTCTTAATTTGCGGAAGTTGTAGTGTGAAAACGATTTTTTCAAAAATTTAAAAGTGTTGTGAAATCTGAATTTTCCAACCGATTCGCTCCATCTACAATCCCAAACGTTGTTCTATGATAGCCTACTCGCGTGCCAAATTTGAAGAACATCCAATGAAAATTACGACAGTTATCGCGCGACCAATGAAATCTGCACATACGCACACACACACACATACACACACACACACACACACACATACAGACATTTCGTAAAAACCACTTTTCTCGACGTTTTATGACTTTCTGAGTGCACTGACATGAAAATCTCGAAAAAAAAAAATTTCACGAAAACAAAGCTTCCTCTATGAGGAAGCAAAATGTTGTTACTTTGGTGATGATATGTTGGATATATTTATTGCCATTGGGTAAGTCTCGATAATTCATATTTAAGCTATTCGCTATTTTGGTAATTCGCTATTTTTATCCCCACCCAAAAAAAGGCAGCGTTATAAAAGTTAGTAAAAAATGTTGTTACTTTGATGATGATATGTTAGATATATTAATTGCCGTTGGGTAAGGCTCGATAATTCATATTTAAGCTATTCGCTATTTTTATCCCCACCCAAAAAAAAGGCAGCGTTATAAAAGTTAGTAAAAAATGTTGTTACTTTGATGATGATATGTTAGATATATTTATTGCCATTGGGTAAGTCTCGATAATTCATATTTAAGCTATTCGCTATTTTGGTAATTCGCTATTTTTATCCCCACCCAAAAAAAAGGCAGCGTTATAAAAGTTAGTAAAAAATGTTGTTACTTTGATGATGATATGTTAGATATATTTATTGCCATTGGGTAAGGCTCGATAATTCATATTTAAGCTATTCGCTATTTTGGTAATTCGCTATTTTTATCCCCACCCAAAAAAAAGGCAGCGTTATAAAAGTTAGTAAAAAATGTTGTTACTTTGATGATGATATGTTAGATATATTTATTGCCATTGGGTAAGGCTCGATAATTTATATTTAAGCTATTTTGATCATTCGCTATTTTTACCCCCACCCAAAAAAAAGGCAGCGTTATAAAAGTTAGTAAAAAAATGTTATTACTTTGATGATGATATGTTAGATATATTTATTGCCATTGGGTAAGGCTCGATAATTCATATTTAAGCTATTCGCTATTTTGATAATTCGCTATTTTTATCCCCACCCAAAAAAAAGGCAGCGTTATAAAAGTTAGTAAAAAAATGTTGTTACTTTGATGATGATATGTTAGATATATTTATTGCCAGTGGGTAAGGCTCGATAATTCATATTGCAGAGGCTGTATAAGAGGATAGAGAGAAGCTCGCGTTGTAAGCAGAAAAGTTGTGCTTGGCTGTGCGAGAGATGTGCCAGAAGCAGAGTAGGCAGCAGTAGGCAGCAGCAGCAGCAGCAGCAAGAGGAGAAGAGGCATGAAAGAGATCGAGGACGTCGGGTGGAGAAGTAGGGAGCGAAAAGAGAGCCAGGAGCCACGGGTCTGCAGGGAAAATAATCCCCCAGCGGGATTCCCGGCCCCTATATACCATTATAGTTGGTATACTGGCGAAGCGAAGCGTTCGCCTCGCATCCGAGAGGAAACGAAGCCTCACCATAACCTTATAGCCCTATAGTTAAGTGAAAGAGAAAGAGAGACGGATATAGAGACTCGTCGTTAGCGTTGGGGAGCTCTGGCAGCTCAGCTAACTTTGAAAAACCGTCCCTGAAGCCAGCTGCCGGGGCAACGACGGCCCCGGGGCGTTTCAGAGCCTCGACAAAGGAGACCCTGACCCTCTGGGGTGACGCTCGTTCTCTCAGAAACGAGCCACCGTCATCCCCCCCTCTTTTTTTCCCCCCCTTTCGGCCCTTTTTCTCTCTGTCAATCTCAATGAAACGACATTAAGTTTCCGGTTTAAAATGTACGATAAACCATCGTGTGACAACGACAATGTTTCTCTTTTTCGTATGTGCGATTCCTCAATTTTGGTAAGGTAAATGTCCCCATTCCCGTCCATGCTCCCTCTGCCGACCACTTCGACGGAAATAATTATTTACGCGAGTGCTGTGCAAAAATAACAACAATTGAACATAGTACAATATTCCGAGGACCCTGTGTGTGAGAGTATTGCAAGGTAAAGAGTAAGTACAATAATACAATCCAAGTTTTGTTCGTATTTAAACGCTTGTCGCGAACCCATCGTATTCTTAACAGTGAGATTAAGTTCCATCGACCGCTTCAATAGTCCGTACTGCATCCGGAATTTGTAAAAATTGAATAATTTTTAGTGCAAACGATAGATTATGAGTTCAATTACTGATCCAGCAAAAAAAAATGTTATAAATAATTTAATTTTCATTTTTTTTACGGTGGTCGAAGTTAGGCACAACGAAATGCCTGGCTGCCCCCATTACCGTAAACGTTATTTAGGCAGTCAAAAAAAATTCTTTATTACAAGGTTTACTTTCTCAGTGATAAAAAAGATTGATATAATTCAATTCTTACAGGATCGCTGCGAAGGACTTGGACTTTTTTCCCTCACTGATCAAAATTTTGAAATATCTCAATTTTTACAGCATCGCAAAAAAAAAGTGTATGTGGAGACGGAAATGTAACATAAGTTCCGAAAAACGAAGTTTTTTTATAATTATGCAATAAAAATATTAATAGTACAATCTCGGATCATGTTTATTTATTTTTTTTTAATTTTATTACTCTTCGGAATCTCCGTTTCCCTAGTGGTCGAAAATGGGGTCATCGCTGGTCGGGATTGGGCACAGCTGTGTCGACAGAGGGGACACTAATAAGTATGAATTAATCAGCCTCTATCTGGCGAAATAATTGGCGGAATCGATTGAATAAACCATTTTTAGAAAGAGAATTAAGTAGTTAAAAAAATGGAATTTTGCTTCCTCAGAGAGGAAACTTTGTTTTCATGAAAAAAAAAATTTTTCGAGCTTTTCATGTCAGCGCACTCAGAATGGGCCAAAACGTCGAGAAAAGTGATTTAGAAAAAATGTCTGTATGTGTGTGTGTGTGTGTATGTTACACGATCGAAAAATGTAAACCTTTATAACTCGGGAATGCCTTGAGATATCAAGCTGAAATTTGGACCATAGATAGAGGGATCAAGCCTCATCGTTCATACAGATTTTTGTTAAAATCCACTTCATCGTTAAATTATTACGCGTTTTTTAATTTTTTGAAAAATGTCTGTTTACGCGATAACTCTTTCAATTTTCGAGATATTGATCTTAAAATTGGTATGAATGTGAGCTTTCATACGCCGGTGATCGCTATTGAATTTGGTTAAGATCGGTTGAACCGTTAAAATTTTATGATGTTTTGAATTTTTCAAAAAATTGACATTATCGCTCTATTGTAACTTTTGCAAAACTTAAGATAGCGAGCTCAAATTTTGTATATAAATGAAACAATATTCAGCCATTATATATGTATAATTTAGTGACGAACGGTATGAAATTTTTGATTTTATGGAATGTTGAATTATTTTTTAAAAATGATACATTATCACGTTCACTTTCGGAAACGCTCTAATAATCACGAAATAACGTAATAACGAATTGGTAAATGGGCAAAAAATATTTTTGCGTTGCATAATCGAATTTTTAATTTACCCATTTAACGGTCTTAAATTTAGCTCTAAATTTAACAAAATTTACGGAAATACGTATTGAATTACGAAAAAAAATTTCGGCGGTGTGAAAATTGAATATAAATATATAATATTTGTATATAATAAATTTAATTTGAAATAAAAAAAAGTTCAAACGAATTTTTTAGTGGCTAGTCTTGTATTTTGATTTAATGCAAAATCAATTAGGAGTTTTTAAATAAAAAGAAAATCATTTTTTTTCTCTAATATCGTTAGTTCTGTTCTTAATTTTATATTATTTCGCCGAATATATTATTTAAAAAATTGGTAAATGGGCAAAAAATATTTTTGCGTCGCATAATCGAATTTTTAACTTACCCATTCAACGGTCTTAAATTTAGCTCTAAATTTAACAAAATTTACGGAAATGCTTATTGAATTACGAAAAAAATTTCGGCGGTGTGAAAATTGAATATAAATATATAATATTTGTATATAATAAATTTAATTTGAAATAAAAAAAAGTTCAAACGAATTTTTTAGTGGCTAGTCTTGTATTTTGATTTAATGCAAAATCAATTAGGAGTTTTTAAATAAAACGAAAATCATTTTTTTTCTCTAATATCGTTAGTTCTGTTCTTAATTTTATATTATTTCACTGAATATTATTTTAAAAATTGGTAAATGGACAAAAAATATTTTTCCGTCGCATAATCGAATTTTTAACTTACCCATTCAACGGTCTTAAATTTAGCTCTAAATTTAACAAAATGTACGGAAATGCTTATTGTAATGCGAAAAAAAATTCGGCGGTTTGAAAATTGAATAATTAATCTTAAGGGCGATAATTAACCTAAAAATCGACTTTTTTGCCTAAAAATTTTCCTTAACACGTGGAGAATACATTCCCAAAGTTATAGCATCAATGCGACCTTGAAATATAGTTAGAAGCGGTGCACGCCAAGCAGGTAAAACGAAGAAAGGAGCAGCTCGGCCAGCGCCGAAGCGTCTTAGGGCGGGGCAGATGCCCTCGTACTATATTGTATTGTGATTAGGAAGTTCTACCCGATCAGATGTTTGCTTTCAAATACCGTTACGCTAGAGGGCCTCAGTGTGTATTTACGAAAAGTACAGTCGAGTTTAGTCGTATTTTCATTCTTGAACAGTTCAGTCTTCGAATCTCGTTCCGTATGTATTTTATTTCTTATATTATTTATTTATATTGTATTTATCAATATGCAGAATCACAAAGGAGATAAATACAGTTGAAATCATACTACAAAGTCGCGTAAACGAAGATTTCATATACATTCAATCAGCAGTAGATTAAGGTAGTATGAGCACAAACCTCACGATCAGAGAGAAAAGTGATTTTTTAATATGCTATAGAATAGGTTCAGAGGATGCTGTCTGTAAAATTTCAAACCATTTTACCGACCATTTACAATAATAGTTAATGTGCAAAATTGGGAAATTTAGTACATGTTATATACAGAAATTGCCCTGATAACACTTTGAGACCGAAATAACCATTCTTCAAATTCAGACACCTCCGTAAATAAAAGCTCGAAATACCGAGAAAACTGCTACGAACACGTACGTCCCTTAAAAAATATATGTTACCGAATATTTCGAATTGATATCATCAATTAAATTGACGAGTTTTCGCGAACCGGCATCAAACTGCCGGAAAACAGTTGATTATAGCGTAGCCACGCGTTCCTTGATTGGCCAAATGGCGGCCGGCTGGACAATCTGAGTCAAGTGACACTCTTATTTAAACTACTACCGTTTTATAAATATACACACCTTATCATCACACCCACTTCATAATTTTTCTCTCTTTATATTGTGATTTTAAAAATAGCGAAATGTGTGATACTTCGCTTTTTCCTCATACAGTAGCCTCCCGCTAAGTGCTCGCCGAGGCGCCTTCCCCTCGATCGGGTGGCGTGAATGTTCCCCCACCAAGACTACGAGCCCGGCCGATCGCGGACGAATGCGCCCGAGCTCTGCCGATCTCGGCCGAACGCGGCCCGAGCTCGCAGAATCTCTACGGAGAGGTGGTAACTCGCTAAGTGCTCGTTTTTACCCCTACAGCCCCGTAGGCGAGCACTTAGCGGGAGGCTACTGTAATAAAAAATATGGACTTTCTATTGACTAGGTACTCCGCTCATACTACCTTAACAAATAACAGATACTGGAAAACATGAATCCTGCCCAGATACCTGAAGAGATACCGCAGCTGATGCACAAAATCATCCAAAAACAGTTTCAAACCGATGCAGTAAGAGCCTCAACATCGACATATAGCACAGTCTACAAAGAAATAAAGGAACTCAATGTATTAGAATGCGAAAGCTACCTACTGTTCGAAGAACCGTTTGCATATGCAAGAGTCCTGGCTCAGTGTAGACTACCTGGTAACATCTTCTTTAGACTTAAAATCAAGACCCTCATATACAAATTCGAAGTAGAATCCTCATGCCAACTGTGTAACCTAAACGAGGAAGAAACTCTACAGCATTTTCTTGTAAGCTGCCCACAATATGAACCATACCGCCTGAAATATCTTAAGGTAGTTCTGTCGGTACGCCGGAGTCATAAATCTCAGAGTCTATATGACATTAAAAAATAATCATACGCATTACTTTGACTGCCTCAATAATAATATCAAAAATAATCGAGAATCCTTCGAAATTGTCGTAATCAGATTAAAACGATTATTTGTAAATAGTTGATATGTTTAGTGCGGATTTGACTTCATTTTTACGATAATTAGGTTAGGAAACGTCATTTGGCCGGGTATCGTGCCCTTTGACCTTGATTCAATTAAATATTATTCCGGAGACTTCACCTTTTTTCATGACGCATCAATTCCTGAATAAATTGCGAATCCGTAGTACTTTTTATTTTTTCTCTATCTTTGATCTAAGTATGTTAATTTTCGATTTAAAGATCAATTTTTCCAGTCCTCCCATGAGCGCCGTGTAGCAAGATCGATTTTCAAGTTTTAATTGTTTATTCAAATACTCGGTAAAAGCCTTCAAGATTTTGTGCAAGTAAAATTGAATATATAAATTACAACATGTCAAAAATTCATGCATATGAGTTTGGATTGCCTTCACGACAGAACTACCTTAACGAGGAATCGTTCCCGAGACAGTTAAGGACAATCGGTGACGACTGTCAAAGTCAAATCAGAGATAAATTTTTGTAATCGATTCTTTAAAGTTTAATGCATTATATAATAGCTGTGGAGGGTGATTTGTATTGAAGCATGTAGACTTAATCCAGAGAAAGATTAATAGTAACGGATTTGCATAAATATTAACTGATTAACATTTCTTTTCAATGGGATACATTTTCGTTCAGTTTTTTTCAAGTATAATCTGTAATTCTTGGCCGATTTGAATGAGTGACAGCTCATTCTCTACCTTAAAAGATACTCTACGAATTCACCGCCTAGATATTTCATAGTGTTAATTATTTGATAATTCTAGACTGTTGTTTAACAGAAATTAAAATACTTTCATAAACAACAGGCTATAATTACAAAACGATGAACACTATGAAATATCTAGGAGGTCAATTCGTAGAGTATCTTTTAAGAAAAACAATGAGCTATCGTTCATAAAAAACGGCAAAGAATTAAAGATAATACTTGGAAAAAACTGAACGAAAATATATCACACTGAAAAGAAACGTTAATCAGTTAATCTGTATGCAAATCCGTGACTATTATTCTTTCTCTGGATTAAGTCTACATGCTTCAATATAAATCACACTCCACTGTTATTATTAAATGCATTAAACTTTAAAGAATCGATCGCGAAAATTTATCTCTGATTTGACTTTGGGAGTCGCCACCGATCCTCCTTAATCACAGCCCTTTAGACACGGACCATAGTGACAATCTAATATTTATAGATTAGATATATTTATTTTCTTGAAGAACGATTTAAAAACAAAATTATATTAAAGAATCATAGATCTAAAAACAACGGGATACATTTTCGTTTAGTTTTTTTCAAGTATCATCTGTAATTCTTGGCCGATTTGAATGAGTGACAGCTCATTCTCTACCTTAAAAGATACTCTACGAATTGACCGCCTAGATATTTCATAGTGTTAATTGTTTGATAATTCTAGACTGTTGTTTAACAGAAATTAAAATACTTTCATAAACAACAGGCTATAATTACAAAACGATGAACACTATGAAATATCTAGGAGGTCAATTCGTAGAGTATCTTTTAAGAAAAACAATGAGCTATCGTTCATAAAAATCGGCAAAGAATTAAAGATAATACTTGGAAAAAACTGAACGAAAATATATCACACTGAAAAGAAACGTTAATCAGTTAATCTTTATGCAAATCCGTGACTATTATTCTTTCTCTGGATTAAGTCTACATGCTTCAATACAAATCACACTCCACTGTTATTATTTAATGCATTAAACTTTAAAAAATCGATCGCGAAAATTTATCTCTGATTTGACTTTGGGAGTGGCCACCGACCCTCCTTAAAATGTACATCGAAAGAGTGTTGCAGAAATTCTTTTATTTTATGTTCTCATGCTGTAAGCTGCGAGCCTTCGCTCTGTGGGACTAAATCTTAATACTATGTCTAGGTTAATAAGAGAGAAAATAGCCGTACTAATTGATCTAAACGGATAATAGACCGTACTCAGCCGGAAGTCGGATATTAGAATAAGATACTTAAGATACTAGTAACCCAGACAGAAAAACGTGCCGCACGGCGTGTCGTCAAAAATGCGCCAAGTACTGCAGCATTAAGTTGCATTATTAACGACACGGCGTGCTTAACGGCACGAATGTCGCCATTTTGGCTGCAAAATTCCGACACGCTGTGCAGCGCCGAATGGCGCCAACCCGTGTCGCAATTTTGCAGACAAAGTGGCGACATCAGCACGCCGTGTCGTTAATAATGCAGCTTAATGCTGCAGCACATGGCGCATTTTTGACGACACGCCGTGTCATCACGTGCCGCCATAGTGTCGTTACCTTGTCGTAAAATATCTATCTGGAAAGAAAGATTTATAATTGTAATAGGTATTTATCTGTATACAATAAACACTCAATTACTCAATCAGCAGTAGGCTGCTGTTTAGGTTTCAAGGTGAAATTACTGCAAAAAGTGGCAAAAACTACCTCAGTGTTTTCTGCACTTTTCCGCACAGCAATTCACCGCAAAACCACTGAGCGTTTTTTTTTTTTTTTGTAGCGTCGGTGGTTTTGCTGTTTTGATCGCCGCAAAAACAACGATGTAAATTTCGAAAAATCTCGAATTTTCGTAATGTTTTGTAATTTTTATAAATAACGGTAGAAATCACGGCTCAACGGAATTTTCAGTGCCATGTTAATTAGCAGAATCCGTTTTGCCACTGATAAACAACAGTAAAAATGACCCACGTCAGTACTTGGCGGACGATAACTTACGATCGCCAGTACTTATACACAGAACAGCGACACTCATTTGCGAGAAACGTTTCGGCTCGTTCGCCATCTAGCGGACTAACTTCGGGTGCACGCCCAATGACCGGCTTAGCTCCGCTAGATGGCCAACGGCTTGAAACGTTTTTCGCAAGCGATTGTTCATCTTTTCGTGCATATAAACACGTAGCTATTGGCTTAGTGCGTTAAGATGCCAGCGCCGATAGTGGCACACCTCGGCAACAGTTGATATAAAAAAAGCATTGATTCTTATGGTAGAATATAGTTTACAGAAGATTTTCCGATTATACTAAATGAACAACTGAAAAGTATTATTATAAATAAAAAATAGGTTGTTTAATTTATTTTTTTGTAATCTTGGTTATGGTAATAGCTTTTTGTTATTCGATTTATTTCGTAAAAAGGGTAAATAAATTTTCGAGTGCCCGGTGTCGTCTGCACTTTTCGCCGGTGTTTATGTTTGTGATACCTGACAGCAGCATTAAAACGGCATTGAAAGATGGAATTGATAATCAGAACGGGATTCAAGGCGATAACGCATGCAATTGATTTTAATCCACAAGGTATTATAAAAGGAAAGGCGTTATCTGTATGCCATGTGCGTCGAGTGGAGGAGTTAACAGATTCAGACAAACGTATCTTAATAAAGTGCAGCGTTATTCGCCAAACGTCAGTGACACTTCCACTACTACACTGTACAAGGTGAAATTGGAAGTAAGTATCGTAAAGTTTCAATCCTAGTAACAGTACTGTAGTCTATAACTTTTTATTGATTAGAGAACATTTAGTTCGTACAGTAAGTCTGAAACTTTTTTTTTCGTTTAACGGAGGCAATCCAGTTCTCGCGCCTTTTCTGCTTGAAAACATGGATCTTTCCTGTAGGGAAACTGTAGAAATGTACACCCGGTGAATTTACAGAGGTGTTTTTACAATTCACGACGCAACACGGCATTGAGGCCTTCCCTTTTGGCGCACTCATAGTGTCGATTTATTAAAGAAATATAAATAATATCGTTAATTAACGTACGCTAGCATGCTTCACTGTGATAATTCTTTATCAACTGTTGCACAATTTCGCCGCTTCGAACGCTGGCTGTCCAAAATGGCCGCGAATGAAGGTCACGCACGAAGCCAATTGGAAATAACCAGCCCACATAGCACATAATATTGCCTAAATATTGCAGGAATATTTCGAATATTTCATTACACAGGAATATTACCATAAGCTTCCAATCGAATATTCACAAATATTTAATTGCAATATTGTCAACTTAAAGTTCAGAAATATTGTTAAAGGTAAAACAATTGCCAATCATTTTTTAAATATTTCTGAACATTACCTGTGAAACGAACAATCCAATTTCTTCAACAATATTTCACAAAGTTTCGAATAAAAGGTTCCAGATTAGATTTTGCAAATATTACAATGAAACTTTTTTGCAACATTCCAATACGTTTCAAGTGGAAATTTCTAAACTAGTTTTAAAAAGTTGAATTTGTTGATAAAAAGAAATTTGCCTCGTTCAATTGAGTATCATTCGATTTGAAAAAACTGAAATTCAATCGGGAAGTCGTCATATAATTATTTGGAAATGGGGACAAATTCTGACAGAAATTGGAAGCCTCATTAGAATTGATTGGAAAACGCGGCACGGTATGAATCGATTTTTTTTACAAGATTGTTATGCACCAGAAATCTTCTAAAAGGTTGCTCAATCTTTGTTTTTTAATTCATCAGTCTTTGTTGACAGAACACATGGGCAATAAAAGTATAACGTTTGTACAAGTAATCGATAGTCTAGTGGTTAGCGTGATAGACATTAAGTCGTTAAATAGGTTTGATAGGTAGGTAGATGTAAGTCTTTGAAGCGAGAATTTACGTTTCTTTCAACCGCATTCCCCTCTGGAACAAATTTAGTTAATGAAACTCTAATATTGTTATATATTTTTGAAACAGGATCGCTTTTTAAAATTACCCATCGTTAATTCGACGTGGATGTACTACATAGGTGAGGTTGTGAGTTCGATTCCTGGACGGGATTTTTTTTTTTTTTTTTTTTCAATAAATAATATTATTATCGAGGACATCCAATGGTACTGCTTAAAAAC
This sequence comes from Ephialtes manifestator, assembly GCA_963970395.1. Lineage (NCBI taxonomy): Eukaryota > Metazoa > Arthropoda > Insecta > Hymenoptera > Ichneumonidae > Ephialtes > Ephialtes manifestator. The sequence continues at coordinate 2,962,983 of OZ019969.1, read as the reverse complement.
TCGCAATCCAAAAATTATATTAAAAACGGTAGAATTTCTTACGAATTAGCCTTGGGCAAAAAATGTAATATTAACACAATATTGCTCTGTAATATTATTGAAATATTATATTTGCAACGTTTTGAGCGGACATTGCAAGATTTCTACAATATTTTAGAAATGTTTTAAACATCTGTCACAATATTTTCGCAATATTGCATCATTGCAAAGGAATATTTCGAGAATGTTTTAGAAATATTTCGGTGCTATGTGGGAGGGCTTGAAACGAAACATGTGGTTTCGGTATTGTTTTTTCTTCAAACAAATGCAATCGTGCTGTCTTCATATCGGTTTCGATCAAGACCGACCATATCATCTCTTTTCAGCGTTTCGATCGCGAAGCGATTAGAAAACGAATAAACAAATGAAAAGGCGGTTGAAGCTATTGCGGAAAGTTTCGGGATTTTGTGTAACCTCACGGGTAATCACAGCCCTTTAGACGCAGATCATAGTGACAATCTCATATTTATAGATTAGATATATTTATTTTCTTGAAGAACGATTTAAAAAAAAAATTATATTAAAGAATCATAGATTAAAAAAATGTTTCTAAAAAAAATCGAATAGAAAGCTAAGTGCTCTACAAAGTTATAATGATAATATTAAAAATAGTGGACCAGATCTGAGAGGTCGTCACTCAAGGATTAACTCAAATATTTTCGTAGCATACCAATTATTCTACGTCGTAGGAAAGAAGACGCTGCATTAAAAATGGTGCACAAAAATTTGCAATTGTGCAGTTTATACAACTAAAAATTAAATAATGACGGTAACACCTGAAAGAAAGAACAATATACGATTCTGAACATAACTGATTTTTTAAATGGCTAAATAATTAATGCCCATATTTTGGAACATTATGCAAAATTAAGAACAAAATTAACGATTTCCGATTCAGTGAAAGAAAAAAAAACTTGCATTCTATTCTGCCGAGAATAATCTTCGCAATAGGAACTTAAAAAACAAGGTATTCTTTGAAAAGTTTAACCAACAACTTTGTTGCTTTTTCGTTACCATTTAGAATTACAGATTCAACAAAAAAAAATGGCTAAACGATTATTTGTGGAATAAAATTTCCTTAGTGCTTGAAATCATACATATTACTTAAAACATTACATAATTTAGATTCAAGAATTGCAAATTTGCCGGTCACTTACCCAATGAAATGGCCATTCATGAATTAAACAACGATATTCAAATTCTATTAAATTTTATGGAGCGTAATCGATTGCTGAGAGACACTATCAGTGAGATCTGCCTCATGCATACATTTATACGTTTATTAAACGTGTGAGGACGTTGCCTTAGTCATCGGGTCAATCCACCAGGTCACTCTGACTATTCATCCATATTTTGTCGGCTCAGTAGCAGCAGCAGCAGCAGCAGCAACCGATTTAATGAGACTAACTAATCAGTCGGTAGAGCTCGTTAAGCTGTGTATCTCTGGCCATGACCTCTCCTATGCATTGGTACTCGGATCCGATTGATGAGTCGCGACTCATCAAATTCCTATCAAGAAATCCGTCCCATTCATCCTTTTACACATAAAAAAAAGTCATTATGAACATTTTTTTTCGGACGTTTCATAATGCATAAAACCGGTATATTAAATTTAACATACAAGTATGATGTAAGATTTATTCACGGTATGTAGAGGGTATGTAATAGACAAATCAGGACCCGAGTAATTATTGATAATTTAATTTTTTTATATTCGTAGCTACCAAAAAAAAAAGAATATTTTTTTTCGTGGTTTAAAACTTATAAAAACGAAGATTCGTTTTAATACTTAATTATTTTGTTCTTAACCCTACACCTCATGACTTTTTTTTCCGACCTTCATCCTCATGACTGAGGTCTGGCTATACCCCACGCTTTACTTAAGGGCAGGGTAAAGTATTTAAATTTTTTTTTTCCATTTTTAAAATTTTTTTTTAAATGAATGCCTAATGTCTCAAGAATATTGTGTAAAAATTTCAAGTCGATCGGAGTAAAATTGACGAAGCTATGAGTATTTGAGCGTTCTCAAGTGCAAGTTCTCACGAATGGGCCCGACAAGTTGACGATTTGCGAATTAGTAGTGCAGAGAAGCAAGCGGCGCACGACAGTAAAGAAGAAAGAGTTTTGCGTAGACAAACGCAAAAAGATGCTCTCGATCATCTTGATGGAAGTCGTTTACTCTACGGACCTGGCATCGACGACTTTCAGTGAGTATAAGAAAATTATCGAGTTTTATTTTGAATTTCTAAAAATTCAAAGATAATTGAAAAGTCTGAAAAAATTCATACGTATACAGAAAAATGAACGAATCAGGAAAAAAAATTAGATTGCGGGGAAATTTCTTGTCTATTTTTCTTTTTTTTTCATCATTTTGTTAATAACATTTTAGAATTATTATTATGCAAAATTAATCTTTTGAGTACCGTTAATATGCATGAATTTTCTCAGATTTTTATGCAATCGAGAAGTGTTCTCAAACTTATGTGCAATGAGCGCTAAGCGACCAAACTCTTCTGCGTTTTTCAAACCGTTTTTCTGAGACTTGTCATTTTTGAAGTCCGTGAGCACGATTACTCAAAATCTACTGGACCAATCGCTTTGAAATTTTGCACAGTACTTCTTCACATAATTTACCAGGTATTGTCGAGAGCTTTTTTGTTTTTTTTAATAATTATTAATTTTTCAACAACAAATTACCCGATTTTTTTAAGCTAAAATCGGGTTTTTGACTTCCAAGTGCTACGAAAAATCGAAAAATCGAAAAAAAAAAACCTCCCGTCATTACCTCAAAAAACATCTCCTTTAACAAATGCATTTTGATTTTTTTGTTTCAGATGATTTTGTTGCGAGTTATGATGCTCACCGCAAACCACCTTTTTTTCGCGGCGGCTCCGGGGAGTAATTTTCATTCGCTCAATTTTGAAAATTTTTCAATGAAAATTTGGGAAAATGTTGTTGAAATGTTACTTTATTATATGTAAATTTTTCAATAAACGAACACTATCCGTTACGCCAAAAAAAATCTTAAAAACATGCCTTTTTTTCGCCGAATTAACTTTACCCTGCCCTTAATCATAAAACCGGTTCTATGGGTCGGATCATACTCAATCACACATGAATTTCTTCGTTTTAAGATAAGGAAGAGAATGGTATGCGACATTTTCCATTTGGTCAATATTTAGTCGGTGAAAAATCCAATTGAACGCAAAAAATCGTAAAAACCTCTTTTTTTAAATAAATTTTTCTATATTTTTAACCGATGAGCGGATTTTCAAATTTCAAACGGCGTTCTGAAGGGGACACTATAGCCAATCTGAAAAAAAATATTATCGCTGTGTGCTGTAAAAAAAGTATAATTATTTGAGCAATCGAAAATGACGAAAATTCGAAAATCGTGGGATCGGAAAAATCAATGAAAACGTCGCGAAAAATGATAATACAAACATGAATTTATTTATTTTCGATGCAAAAGTTGTACAAAATAACAAATTCCCAAGGTTGCCCGTTATCTTCCTCGTCTTCAGAAAAAACATCTGCTGCTTGAATTGTCATTTCCGCTCGAAGCGATGCAATTTTTTTTTGAATCTCGAAATCATTTTTTAAGACTTACTATACTCCTATTAAATAATAATACACCAAATATATTAGTTTAAATGGAAAATGGAAAGCTTACCAGCACGAAAGATACACGTCACCTCACGACTGGGGTCCTGCCGAACCCCGGAGTAACTTTGTTTGTATACACTGTCACCGCTGGCGAGCAGCTGAAGCCGCGATCTACCTGACACTCTTCTTAAAGGTTGAAATTGAATTATGGTTCATATCCGCAGTCGATGAGATTGCTGGTTAACTCGAGAGCGTAATTTGAATGTCGCGTGGGGTACCGTCAGACCCCAGTCATGAGTTCTAGGGTTAATTCTTCTTTCATACTTATACTCAAAAATTATTTCTTATACTTCGTAATACTCAAGAATTATTTCTTATATTTCGTAATACTCAATAATTGTTTCTAATACTTCATCACATACAAAAATTATTTCTAATATTTCGTAAGACTCAAGAATTATTTCTAATACCTCGTAATATTCAAGAATTATTTCTAATACTTCGTAATACTCGAGAATTATTTATTATATTTCGTAATATTCAAGAATTATTTCTAATACCTCGTAATATTCAAGAATTATTTCTAATACTTTGTAATACTCAAGAATTATTTCCTCGTCCACGTGATGCACATGGCGTAAATATAGTGTCATGATTATGAATATGATTATGAACAATTCAAGAAAGTGAAATGCTCAAAACTGTTCCCAAAAATCGTCTATTTTCCCTTTCCCGATTGTCAGAAATTCGTATTAACTACCAAAACAAAACAAAACAAAATTTAAAAAACCCGATATATCCGAGCATCAACATCCTCTAGCGATAACGCAAAAAAGCCCAGAGAAACTGCGTAAATAAAGAGTGAAAGGTATACGTATCGTAGAAAGAAAAAAAAACAGCTCGTAGTCGAGAGAACGAAAAAGAGTGCAAAAAAAAAAGAAGAGAGAAAAAAGCTCTAGAAATAAAACAGAGTCGTGAAAGTGAAAGTAAAAGTGAGATGGTTGATTCATTGGGTCAGAGAGAGGTGCAAAAGGGCGACGAAGGGCGTAGTGCGGAGAAACGTTTGCGTTCTCTCACGCTCTAAAGTGAGAGAGAGAGAAGAAGACGAAGATAGAAACAGAGAGAGTGAGAAAGTCCGTTGTGACGGAGCAAAGTCGCGCACGTGCTACGTCACATCGTGTTTACAGATACCTCCCGAACCCACAAACACACACACACACACATACACACATAAAACGACAACTGCATTATATATAGTATTGGTATCCCGCACATGCAACATACTCTACGTAGCCTTACTCGTGACCTTGACGTTTTGTATATGTCATGGTTGCTGCTATATTCCCTTGGCCTCTCTTCGCGTCTCTTGCCCATCGCCCGCGCTCGTTGCGCTCCTCGTCGGTATAGTGAGAAAGCTATACAACAACTTGGTCCGTACGTCCCTCTGTTCCGCAGTTCCTGGCCGCTTTGCTTCTCATCTCCGTCTCGCTCTGTCTCTGGTTTATATTCGTTGGCTAAGCGAGAAAACGATAGGAGAGAATCTCGCGGGGCAGCAAAACTTCGTCCCTTTCCCGCCCAACACCCGGGAATCCCCCTGTGAATGTTCCCCGTGCCTCTTCTCCGCTCTATGGCAACCAGTTGTTCCGTCTGTGACGTAACACTCGCCAGAAAGAGAGAGAGTATCACACGACGACCTGTCGTCATACTACTTCCTCCTTCCTCGTAAAATATATATGTATATATATATATATATATGTACATAGAAACGTATACATGTTCACTGGCCAATCTTTCCACCCCGCTTCCTCTTTATCTCGGTCATTCTCTCTTCCTCTTCTACTTGTGTAAAGCATTAGTATATAGATATGAGGCATTCCACACCAATTCAGCCACCGGATTTTTCAATGTACCCGAAAAACGGTGTAATTATTCGGTATTGTAATACTGCATTCCCTTAGAAAAAGTATTAAATTTCAAGAGCCTACGATGTACCGCTTTCGGGATAAACTTATATTTTGCTTATATTTTGGTTGGTTTGGTGATATCTCGATAACCTCAAAGCGTATTGTAACGCAAAATATACGAAAATTCGCGTTTTTTTCACGTACTCTTTATATGTTTGGTTTTCTAATTTATTTATTCGCGTGAAATTTGATTATATATTTTTTAAACTTTTAATCCAAATTTCTAAGTAAGGACCTTCTGCTATTAGATCAAAAAAATCTGAAGAATTCCAAAAAATTCGAGTTTACATAAATAAACGTTCATCTAGTCGTCTGTAGTGGATTAATTTTTTTTTTTCTATTTTTTAATAATTTAAAAAAATCAATAAGCTTAAAAGTAGTAAGAAGAAAATTTTCGCATACTTTGACTATAAGATGGAAAATTTTGATATTCAACAATGTATTTATCAGAATTTTTTCAAGTTTCCCACATAGCACCGAAATATTTCTAAAACATTCTCGAAATATTCCTTTGCAATGATGCAATATTGCGAAAATATTGTGACAGATGTTTAAAACATTTCTAAAATATTGTAGAAATCTTGCAATGTCCGCTCAAAACGTTGCAAATATAATATTTCAATAATATTACAGAGCAATATTGTGTTAATATTACATTTTTTGCCCAAGGCTAATTCGTAAGAAATTCTACCGTTTTTAATATAATTTTTGGATTGCGAGTTTTTAAGCAGTACCATTGGATGTCCTCGATAATAATATTATTTATTGAAAAAAAAAAAAAAAAAAAATCCCGTCCAGGAATCGAACTCACAACCTCACCTATGTAGTACATCCACGTCGAATTAACGATGGGTAAGTTTAAAAAGCGATCCTGTTTCAAAAATATATAACAATATTAGAGTTTCATTAACTAAATTTGTTCCAGAGGGGAATGCGGTTGAAAGAAACGTAAATTCTCGCTTCAAAGACTTACATCTACCTACCTATCAAACCTATTTAACGACTTAATGTCTATCACGCTAACCACTAGACTATCGATTACTTGTACAAACGTTATACTTTTATTGCCCATGTGTTCTGTCAACAAAGACTGATGAATTAAAAAATAAAGATTGAGCAACCTTTTAGAAGATTTCTGGTGCATAACAATCTTGTAAAAAAAATCGATTCATACCGTGCCGCGTTTTCCAATCAATTCTAATGAGGCTTCCAATTTCTGTCAGAATTTGTCCCCATTTCCAAATAATTATATGACGACTTCCCGATTGAATTTCAGTTTTTTCAAATCGAATGATACTCAATTGAACGAGGCAAATTTCTTTTTATCAACAAATTCAACTTTTTAAAACTAGTTTAGAAATTTCCACTTGAAACGTATTGGAATGTTGCAAAAAAGTTTCATTGTAATATTTGCAAAATCTAATCTGGAACCTTTTATTCGAAACTTTGTGAAATATTGTTGAAGAAATTGGATTGTTCGTTTCACAGGTAATGTTCAGAAATATTTAAAAAATGATTGGCAATTGTTTTACCTTTAACAATATTTCTGAACTTTAAGTTGACAATATTGCAATTAAATATTTGTGAATATTCGATTGGAAGCTTATGGTAATATTCCTGTGTAATGAAATATTCGAAATATTCCTGCAATATTTAGGCAATATTATGTGCTATGTGGGTTTTGAATTATGGTATTCGATATGTCACTTTACGCTCATATTTATTCGCTCCGTGCAAGTCAACCGCGGCGCTATCTGTTGGCTCGAAAATGCGAAAAATTTGGCAACTAGGCCATAAATGGATGTGGAAAAGTGTTAAAAAATGTGATAAAATGAAATTAAAGACGTATTTCATGATGAACTTCACATAATTGTGTACAGCATTTTTTGTTATAATATAATCTAATGAAACACTTGAGTGAATTATAATCATTACGCATATTTGCATGATTGTTCGATGCATTTTGAGGTTACGTATGTATTCCGCTGTTGAAAACTGGTAGAATTTGCATTTGCTATTTACACTATCATTTTTACAATTCGATGTACAACAAGTAGAATGTCCCATTTTATTAAATAACGCGATTCTTATGCATCGGAGTTCCTAAATTTCTACTTCTTCTTCTCCTTTACCCCTAGGGATGGGCGATGTTTGCCGATTATTTAAACATCGATGCTTTTTTTTAAATAATCGAATACTTTTGTCGATGTTTCTTCAATCCGATTAATCGATTGTCGATGTTTTTTTCCCGAACATCGAAGGTGTTTTTTGAGATATTGGACAGCTTCGGATGGGAACTGCCAACGTCAAGTATATATGTAGTACGATTTTGTAATAAAAATTTAATATAATAAATAATAAATTTGTCCCAAAATTATCTAATTATAATGTACAAGCTGTTTTTTTTACTCGGTAATTGCATTTTTTTTTCACTGAATATAATCAATGTTTTAACGGAGCGAATACAGAACGGCAACACTCACTCACTTGCGAGAAACGTTTCGGCTCGATCGCCATCTCGCGGGCTAATTTCGGATGCACGCGCAATGTTCGGCTTAGCTCCGCTAGATGGCCAAAGATTGATACGTTTCTCGCAAACGATTGTTCATCTTTTCGTGCATATAAACACGTAGCTGTCGCAAGTTGCTGTACTCTCATATAACTGAAGGATCACGTTTTGGAGATATCCTAACAATTTGACATAGATGACCTAGCCATTTAGAAATGTGGAACGACACGCAAAAAAAGGCTAGAAAATTTTAATATTCAACAATGTATTTATCAGAATTTTTTCAGGTTTTATAGATATAAAAAGAAAAAAGAAAAAATAAAAATCTGGTGCATTTGAGGTAGGGATGCCGTATAGACGGAAAAGTATCGATACTTGGATTATATCGAATCGTTTTAAAATGTATCGATACTACAAAATATCGAGCACGAAAGAATCGATACATTCAATATCGATGCACGTGTAATGTTGAAAACCGATGACAGTTTAATTAATGCCGGTTAAATCAGCGTAGGTCAGGATAAACTTTTTAATTCAGGGTTTTCCGCTGGAAACGTCGTTTATTTTTTTTATCATTACATTCTTTGAAATACGAAACGTAAACCAATCAAACACAAAGTGAGGGCAGCCGCACTTAAGTAATCGTAAATTCCTAAATTTGAATAAAATCGTTTTTCAGTTATCGATATTCGTGTAAAATTATCGATTCAGTGTATTGATTAGGTGATGAATATCGATACAAAATATCGATATTTTCGATCTAAAATATCGACACCACAAAGTATCGATACTTTGACGACGGCATCCCTAATTTGACGGTCTATAAAAAATGACGAGCCAAATCGGGGAGGTCGAGCCATCCATCGTTCGACCTGGGTCGAATTGGGATAGAATGCCCTATATACATACCCATATACATATCAACAGTAGTAGTAGTAGCTATGAACACACTGTGCATGTAATACCCATACAAGTCAAACGAAGCTCGCCAGGGAATCTCCAACAAGGGGGGGAGGGGCGGAAAAAAGGGGGGCAAAAGGGGCGAAGAATGCGGAAGAGAAGAAAACAGGGGATAAGCAGTGAAGGTTAACCTCAGAGATACTGCTACTCTTGGGCATGGCAAGTAGGAATTGGCGAGACGAGGACATATATATATTATATATACATATATATACTTATGCTTTACACACGTAGAAGAGGTAGAGAATGACCGAGATAAAGAGGAAGCGGGGTGGAAAGATTGGCCAGTAAACATGTACGTTTCTATGTATATATATATATACTTTACGAGGAAGGAGGAAGTAGTATTACGACAGGTCGTCGTATGATACTCTCTCTCTCTTTCTGGCGAGTATTACGTCACAGACGGAACAACTGGTTGCCATGGAGCGGTGAAGAGGCACGGGGAACATTCACAGGGGGATTCCCGGGTGTTGGGCGGGAAAGGGGCGAGGTTTGTGCCCCGCGAGATTCTGTCCTATCGTTTTCTCGCTTGGCCAACGAATATAAACGAGTAACAGAGCGAGACACATATATGAGACATTCCACACCAATTCAGCCGAATTCATCAGAATTTGGCTTGTATGGTGCTGGAATAGTCTTCGTTCAGAAAAATTTGAAGAATTAAGTAGACTAATTTTTTTTTCTATTTTTTTCTAATTTGTTTAGCTTAAAAAGCTTAAATACTATAGAATATTTAGATACTATAAGAAAAATCTTACCCACTTTGGCTAAAAGCTAGAACATTTTGATATTCAACAATATATTTTTCAGAATTTTTTCAGATTTTTTAATTTTTAAATTATGGCATTCGATGTCAATTAAAAAAAAAAAAATTGCATAGAAAAAATAAAATAAAAAATCTGGTGCATTTGAGGGTCTAACCAATTCCTCAAAAAATTACGGGCTAAATCGGGGAGGTCAAGGATCAAATTCAGGTCGAATCGGTATGGAATGCCCCATATATATATATGGGTATGTATATGTGTGTACAATCACGAATACACGAGCGTTAGAATGACGCAATAGAGATGTTTAGCCCAGTGAGCATTACCTCCAAGGTCGCTCCAGATATATTATTGGGTCAATGCACCCTGAGGCGGATTTCTCGTAGACTACTTCTGTCATCGGCCTCACGAG
>OZ019969.1:2922726-2947726 GCA_963970395.1 Ephialtes manifestator | reverse complement strand
TCGTTTCCGTATTTTTTTTCATTTATTTTATTTTATTATTTTTTTTATTTCTTTTCTTCATCTCCAGTGAATCTGTATTTAATCTCTTCCGCTTTAAGGCCATAAGTGAAATATCTAATTTTCATCCTTTGTATAATATTCAGCGCTATAGGATACCGTGTACGTGTGTGTCTCGTGTTATATTGTTTTTTTTTATTTTTTATTTTTTTTTTTACGTAAATTGTTTTGTTTATTATTTGTTTTGTTATTATATCCGAGTTGCTATTACGTGAATACGCTCGTTAATCGCCGGTATAAGGGTTATTATTAACGTTAACGACTTGCTGTTATCCCATCGAATTCTGGAAGTTGTTTCGGTTCATCCGTACTTCCAGCTCGAAAATCAATTTATTTATCAATATCCGACTCGATGAGAAATGACAATAAGATGAAGAGGTGAGAGACAACACCGTTTATAGCGCGCGGAGGTGAAGCGCGATATTCGATATTGACCGACAGAGAAATATCAACACGCCAGGATCAACAAATAAAAAATCGAATCGTTCTCCTAAAAAAAAAAAAAAAAAAAAAAAATAAAAAAAAAAAAAAAAAAATAAAATAAAAAAAAATAAAAAAAATAAAAATAATAAAAAGCATCCGCAACGGCGTGCGTGTCTCTCTCGCGCTGTGGAATGTATGCACGGCCGTGTGCGAGTCTATTAAATATAAAAAAAAAAAAAAAAAAAAAAAAAAAAAAAAAAAAAAATTCCTCACCCTTCGTTGGTGTAATCGCCGAAAAATCCTCCATTAATTACGATCGATCTTCCCGCTCGGAATAAATAATATAGGCACTAAACCAATCATCAATGACGAACCGTTTTATTTGCTAGTGATTTTTTTTTTCTTTTTTTTTTTTTTTTTCTTTTTTTAATCAACTCGTTACTAACGCATTTTTATCCCTTTCGCATAGCTATATATATACGTTTTAACCATCGACTCGTGCATCAGATGGAAAATTGGTCGCGTCGGCTTGGCGTTGGCCAACACCAAGCGGCAGACTGTCCAAAAGGTGTTGCTAAACTCTACACGTTATCTATATATATATTATTATATATAGATTATACATATTTTTGTGTTTTCTTCGTTTACACACATATATATATATATATAATATAAATTAATATTTCGAAAATATTAATTTCACTAACAATAATTTACTATAATTATATAATAAAATATATTTTTTTTTAAATAAAAAAAATGTATATATTTTATTATGTAACTATAATAAATTATTATAAGTATGTAATTTAATTATATTAATTAAATTAAATTATATACTTATAATAATTTATTATAATTATATAATAAAATATAATTTTTTAAATAAAAAAAAATATATATATATTTCATTATATATAATATATTATTATATACAATATTAATTAATATAATATATAATATAATTATATAATATATACAATGATATATATGTAATATATATATTATATTACATATATGTGATATGTAATATTATATTATATTATATAATATTACATAATTATTTAATAAAATATAATTTTTTTAAATAAAAAAAATATATATATTTTATTATATGATTATAATAAATCATTATAATTATATAATTTGAAAATATATATAATATTTATATATTTTTAAATTATATTATAATAAATTATTATTAATAAAATTAATATTTTCAAAATATTTATATTTATATATATATATATATATATGAAAAGTGAATGAACGTCAGCGACAAAGGATTTATTCTCACTTTTTGTCACTCTGTCGTCCTACAGTTTCGTTATTTAATTTGGCTATGTACCTCATGAGTGTTTTTTTTTTCTTCTTTTTTTTTTCTTTTTTACTGTCTCTCTCTCCTCTCTTGTTTTTTAAATTTTCTCTCTCGTGTCGGTGTATGACTGTGCGGCTTTGCCCGAGCGTTTCACTCGCATTTCGCCCGTGAACGTGGCTAAGTCGTCGTATAATCGTTATGCAAAAATACTAGTTAATCCCTGTACATAAAAACCTCGACGTGGTTGTGTATGAGTCTGTCACACACACACACACAAACACACACACACACGCTCACATACATACACACACACACACATACGCAATATATAATCGATTACATATTCTCTTCAGATGGACTCAAAGCGTTACTTTTATTTGTTTCTAAAGTTTTCATTTTTTTTTCTTTTTTTTTCTTTTTCTTTAAATATACTTACAAGGTATTTGGTTTTTTTTCTTCGTGTATCGTTCTCTCCGACATGCAGTTGTTTATTTTTTATATTTTTCACGTTTTTGTTTTTTTTTTTCTTTTCTAGGTATATAAATTATGGTAATGATTCGGTATTACAATTACAATTATTATTAGTCATTAATATTATTCATCGTAATTTATCTTTTGCCGCAACTTTTGTTTTTTCATTTTTTTTTCTTTTTTTTCTTATTTTTTTTTTATACCTGGTCACGCTTTTTTTTCTCTATCAATCCTCTCGCGCTCGCCTCTTAAATTCATTTAATTAATAAATATTAACTTCCCCATCGGATATACGTTTCGTCCCTGACTCTCTTTTTTTTAGTCTTTCTCAATTTAATATTTAGATTTTTGTTTGTCTTTAAAGCTTCGTGTTAACGACGATTTATTGCACTGTTTCGTAAAGTAATACGTAAAGTACTTTGCGAGTACTCGAGTAAGTTCAGAAACAGTGATTCTTCTTTTTTTTCATTTTTATTTTGCTGTATCGTTTACATATTTTTCGTTTTTTTTTTTTACTTTTTTTAATTATTATATTTTTATTTCGAGAAAGGGAAAAAGAAAACAGAGAGGATCGTAAATGTAGGTATATCGACGTGTGTGTATATATAATATATATATATATATAATTCATTCATAAAACAAAGCGCGTTGGCTTTTGCTATGATGATTTTCGTATTTCTTTCACGAATAATCGAGAACGCGACGAGAAAACGAGTCCGTGTGTGAAATATGTGTGTATGTGTGTTTGTTTGTGTCTACAATGATTTCGACGACAGCGGGAAGTGTGAAAACTAATTCTCGCGAGCCCGAGACATTTTATTTATTTTTTTTCTTCTTTTCTTTATGCGTTTTTCTTTTCTTTTCTTTTCTTTCTTCATCATGATTATTATTATTATACTTTAATTAATATGTTGTTGGTTGGTTTTTTTTCTTTTCTTTATTTTCTTTTCTTTTAATCCGGCAGCTAAAATCGCCGTGCCGCAATCAGAGTCAGGTTGGCGGTCGGCGTGAGACTGTTAACAGGATTTTTGAACTTTCCGCAACTTTCGGGTCACTTCTTGGCTTTTTTGGTCGGTGGTTCCTGCACGTCCTGCGAATCCTCCGTGTCCTCGCTGTCCGTTGGCCGTGGCGTTGTATTGTTGCAGTCCTCGTTCTCGTTTGTCGCGATACTGTCGTTCGTGTCTTCGCTCGCAACTGCCGCGGTTATTGGCGTTGCTGGTTTGTCGAGGGAATCTTCGGTGAATGATGTCGTCGTGCTATTTTCATCGATCGCCGCGGGATCGATGGGTCCTGAATCTTTGCCGTTCGCTACGACAACCGTTGCCGAATCCTGGTTGCTATCGTCCGACGGTTCCGTCGTTTCACCGTTGCTCGGTGGATGAGAATTTCCGTTCTCCGTGCTACCGGGAATTCCGTTGAGAAGCTCCGGCTTCAATTCGGAGGCTACGTAATGCGTCCACAGTGCCAATTCTACCCTATGAGGACTCCAGGATGTTCCGTTTGGCACTGTAATCAAAGAAAAAAAAACAAAATTCGCCGTAGCGTTAGTTATTTAATCAGGAACAACGATTTGAGGACTCTATTAAATAATTTATTTATTTCGTAGAGTGAGAAATGTGACGATTTTATTATCCTATTGCTAAGGTAATTCTTAAGGCGATTTGGAATTGACGAACGATGAAATGGTTAAAAAAAGGTTTTTTGATTTTTTTTTTCTTTTTGTGTAACTCGCAAGGAGTAAAATTAATGAAAACAAAATTCGCGTTCACGTTAGTTATAAAATTAGGACGACGATTTTTGAGCTCTATGAAATAAATTAATGCGAGAGAAAAGTGATGATTTTATGATCCTATTGTTAAGGTAATTTTTAAGGCGATTTAGAATTGACGAACGACGAACTGGTTAAAAAAAGGTTTTTTGATTTTTTTTGTATAACTCACAAGGAGTAAAATTACTAAAAACAAAATTCGCGATCGCGCTACACTGTTAAAAAAAGGTTTTTTGATTTTTTTTTTTTTACATAATTCGCAAGTAGTAAAATTAGTAAAAATAATATTCGTGATCGCGCTAGTTATTTAATCAGGACAACGATTTGCGGGCTCTATGAAGTAAATTAATGCGTGAGAAATGTTACGATTTTATGATCCTATTGTTAAGGTAATTCTTAAGGCGATTTAGAATTGACGACCGATGAAATGGTTTAAAAAAGGTTTTTTGATTTTTTTTTTTTGTGTAACTCACAAGGAGTAAAATTACTAAAAACAAAATTCGCGATCGCGCTACACTGTTAGAAAAGATTGGAAGTTTTTATTGACAAACTCGTCATCGAAATTTAATATACAATTGTGGTATAAAATTCATGTAATTTTTCAGTAAAATTAAAGCAAATTATTGAAATTCAAGTACTTTTACTGTAAAATTAAAGTAAATTATTGAATGTGCTGTACCATAAATTAATTTTACATTGCACTTGTATAGTAAATTTAATATACTAGTTTATAAATAAAAACTTCCAGTTCCACACTAAATTTCAAGTAGATTTTTTTCACAGTGTAGTTATAAAATCGGGACAACGATTTTTGGGCTCTATGAAATAAATTAATGCGAAAGAAAAGTGACGATTCAATGATCCTATTCTTACAGTTAATTTTTAAGACAATTTAGAATCGTTGAACGACAAACTGGTTAAAAAAAGCTATTTCTTTTAACCAGTTTATAAATTAATAACAACAAAATGATGTAATATACTAATAAATTAAAATATGATACATGTATTCGATGTTCCGTTTGGCACTGTAATCAGTCAAATAAAAACAAAATTCGCGAAACGTTAATTGCGATTTAATGACCCTATTTAATGGTCTTAAGGTAGTTCTTAAAGCGATTCGTAATCGTCAAATGACGAACTCATTAAAAAAAATGTATTTTCACTAATGTTTTTTTAATAACTTACTAGTAGTAAAATTAATAAAACAAAATGATACAATATACTAATAAATTTAAATACGATAAATGTATTTATGCACCAGAATATATATACAATATATAATTTCCTCCTCAATTTCCGAGTTTCTTTTGAAAATTCAATCCGTAAAAACTCTCCAATTTTTTCCATTGATTAAATGCAAAATTATCACGACAAAAAAATAGTTTATTACTGAGAATTTTCGAAATAAATACAACATAGGAATAACTGTAATTAAATTGATAAAAGTCCTAATTAATGTCGCACTTTTGGCGCTTAATGCTGATTTTCACGAGAAATTGGAAAATCGGGTTCAGAAATTACAACAAAAAAATTCAATCATTATATTGATTAGATATTCTAAAATAATCAATAATTTATCGATTTATTCAGAATAATTGATTATATCGTGTTTAAAAATACTTACTCTGTTTGTTCAGCCTTGCGACGGTATTCTGAATGTGCTGAACGAAATTAAGGTACTCCTTGGTCGTGTAGTCGATCCCCTCGATCTCCGGTATCGCCATCAAACATTCATCGGCCATAAATGGAGCGTTTTCCGGCGATGCAGCGGCAAGAAGCGCCGAAGCCATCGTCGTACCGACACCCTTAAGATTCGAAAGAGCCGTGATGGCCTGTTCCAAGTTAGGAAGCTTTTTAAAAGCTTTCTTCGTCTCTGCCATAACCGCGCGTGGCGTGTTCACTTTTACCAGGTATGAAAGTTGCGGATAAAATTTTCCACGCTGTAAAAATTAAAAATAAAAAAAAATGCCTTAGCGTTAAGCATTGATTATTTCGTCGATCGATGGAATGACAATAATAATCGAACATGTTAATTACGTTCGATTGTTTCGCACTAGTTAAATCAGTGTAAAATTTTTGTAATTTTTGTAATTTTAAAGTTTAAGGGGATGCTGGAATAGATTTATTTACCGACTTTGGTCGGTAAGTTTCTCGATTATGGCACAGATGGCGCCGACGTAGTCTGTTTGTCGTAAATGATGACAAGGCGTTGTAGGTTTTAACGAGGAGAATGTTCTCCCTCGCTTTCGTTTATTTTTACAAGTGCTTCCGTAATGGAGAAACAAACAATTAAAACATATTAATAAAAGTTAATAAATAAAAAGGGAAACATAAGCTGAGTTTTAGAGACGGCGAGTTCCTGAGGAAAAGGAAAGGGTGACTACTTGAAGTCAGCAGTTACTTATTAGAGGAAAAATTCACTTATGGGCAGTAAATTTGTTAGGAAGGGCAATTTACGTTAAAAGAATATTTTATTTAAATTATTTTTTTATATCTAGATTTATACTCTTTGGAAAAAAACACAATTTAAAGGGAAGTCCCGACTTATGGACAGTCAGGTGAATTCTGTAAGAAAAGAAATTACTTAAACAGCAACCTCGGGTTAATATATTTACTTATGAGCAGTAAATAGGACAAAAATTAGGAATTGTACGTAGGCAGCACTATTCCCGGATCCTTAACTCCTGCGGTCGTCTCTACTGGGAGAAACGGGCAGGAAGTTTCGGATCCAAAGCTCTGAATCTTCACTGCTTATATGCACAGCCGGGACTCCTTTCTCTTGCGGGAGAAACCGCATCGTCGTGGGCCATCTGTCGGCCGAGCGGGAACTACGGGAAATTTCGCGAGCTCAGGCGCGGATCGCCAACTCGAGGGGCCCGGGCGGTTAGGGAAATTTTATTTCAGTTTAGGACGGGGTTTTATTTTACAGGAAGAAAAATAAACTGTAAGCCAGGAGGCAAACAGTTTGACCGCTTGCGGACAACATGTTTTATTTTGGCAAAAGATACTGAATCTCCCGAAATTCAATATGGCCGCACACGATATGGCAACAGAAATTTGCTGTTAGATATAATTGTTTCTGGAAATTAGATACGTAAAATCAGATCGGACGTCAATTTTGTGACGATTGATGAATATTCTAAAACCATCAGAATGCCAACTACACAAGTCAAATCCATATATAGTGTATACTACGTTCGCGTTGCAAACGCTCGGAGCTTTTCCAAAAGTAAACAGACTACGTCGGCGCCACCTGTGCCCTAATGGGGAAACTTCATTCACGCTCTTTTCGACCTACTCTGATCGCGAACAAACTGCGTAAACGTACTTTACAAACTACGTGCGCTTCTTTTGTGCTATCGCCAATCCAACAGTCTTAAAAAATGCGAAGAACCTCATAAAATCGGCGTCCACGCTCTTTTTTTGAATGTGATGTCTAGAAATGTTTATATAGGACGAAATAGGTGGTGTTGACAGTTCGAGCGGCCATATTGTTTTTCGGCAGGTTTACAAAATTACGATTTTCTTTATTTTTCAAGTGTTTTCATCACAAATTCAAGCGGACGCCGATGCGCCTATGTTGATATTATAATCCGGTGCAACTTGAAACATATTACAAAAATTTAGAACTGATATGAATAGTGTGAAACAGTCGAACATCCTTAAAGACGTTGTACTCACTGTCTGCTTCCATTTCATCGTTTGGACCAATTCCTCGTGATTGAGATGAGCATCTTTTCCGCGTGACTTGATCTTTTTCGGCAACTCATTCTGGTACCTGGAAAATTATTAAAAAACACACTGTGGGTTAGTTATGTGGTTCAGAAATTATCGAAGCGAATTCCTCGACAAACATTGTGGGACAATTTTAAAACTTGCAAATATTCATAGCTGCGAGTAAATAAATATTTCAAATGGCATAAAAGTGATAAGATGTCTAAATTATGTAAGCATGGTAATAAATAATAATATATGTTAAGCTTAGACTTAAAAGAGGATGCAAAGTAGAACCTTGCACATTGCTTCCTCATTATTTTTCGCGTTTTACAAAGCTACCTCTATGAGGAAGTATGTTATTCAATTTTTGGCTTCCTCATAGAGGAAGCTTTGTAAAACGCGAAAAATAATGAGGAAGCAATGTGCAAGGTTCTACTTTGCATCCTTGTTGTAATTAGATAAATATACATGTTGTGGATTCGCTTTTTCTATTTCGTTATTACGTTATTTCGTGATTATTAGAGCGTTTCCGAAAGTGAATGTGATAATGTATATTTTAAAAAATAATTCAACATTCCATAAAATCAAAAATTTCATACCGTTCGTCACTAAATTATACATATATAATGGCTCAATATTGTTTCATTTATATACAAAATTTGAGCTCGCAATCTTAAGTTTTGCAAAAGTTACAATAGAGCGATAATGTCAATTTTTTGAAAAATTCAAAACATCATAAAATTTTTACGGTTCAACCGATCTTAACCAAATTCAATAGCGATCACCGGCGTATGAAAGTTCAAATTCATACCAATTTTAAAATCAATATCTCGAAAATTGAAAGAGTTATCGCGTAAACAGACATTTTTCAAAAAATAAAAAAATGCGTAATAATTTAACGATGAAGTGGATTTTAACAAAAATCTGCATGAACGATGATGCTTGATCCCTCTATCTATGGTCCAAATTTCAGCTTGATATCTCAAGGCATTTCCGAGTTATAAAGGTTTACATTTTTCGATCGTGTAAAATACACACACACACACACACACACACACACACACACACACACACACACACACACACACACACACACACACACACACACACACACACACACACACACACACACACACACACACACACACACACACACACACACACACACACACACACACACACACACACACACACACACACACACACACACACACACACACACACACACACACACACACACACACACACACACACACACACACACACACACACACACACACACACACACACACACACACACACACACACACACACACACACACACACACACACACACACACACACACACACACACACACACACACACACACACACACACACACACACACACACACACACACACACACACACACACACACACACACACACACACACACACACACACACACACACACACACACACACACACACACACACACACACACACACACACACACACACACACACACACACACACACACACACACACACACACACACACACACACACACACACACACACACACACACACACACACACACACACACACACACACACACACACACACACACACACACACACACACACACACACACACACACACACACACACACACACACACACACACACACACACACACACACACACACACACACACACACACACACACACACACACACACACACACACGAAAATCTCGAAAAAAAAAATTTTCATGAAAACAAAGCTTCCTCTATGAGGAAGCAAAATTGTAATAGTTTCGAATCTAAGCACAAATAAATTACTATCCTAAAAAATAGCAATCCAGAAAAGTATTAAAAAAATATATTACACATTGCTGTAATTTTTTTTTGTCAATTTAGAATGTTGATACTATTTATTGCGTGATATAGAATTGATTAAAAAAAATGATATTTAAAAAAATCTGGGAATCAACGGTATTGAATTTATAATAGAAAATAAATAGGTTTTGAATTCTGAACCTTTGCAATGACGAATTCTACGATAATCACACGATTATTTTCCTAATTAAAAAAATAGTAATCCAGAAAAGTATCAAAAAAAAATGTTACACATTACTATAACTTTTTTTTGTCAATTTAGAATGTTGACACTATTTATTACGTGAGATAGAATTGATAAAAAAAATATATTAAAAAAAAGGTAGAAATCAACGTTTATTAAATCTATAATAGAAGATAAATAGTTTTCGAATTCTGAACCTTTGCAATAACGAATTTTCTGCGATAATCAGACGATCATTTTTTACGATATGTTTTCAAATTTTTTCTTCAAATTGCAATTCGGCAAAGTGCAAAAAAAAAAAACCATAAAGACGAATAATCCTGCGGATATCCGCATTATTTTTCATGTGCTCGACATTTCCGTGGGTTGCCGACGGGAAACGAGAAACGAGGGGCTGCTGCTGCTGCTCTCTCTTTCTGTATAGTTGCTGGCAACGCTGACGCGGCGGCCAGAACTCACTCAGCCCGAGAGCGCTCGGTTGCTTGCTGCTGCCTCGCGTCCATTTTGAGAGGCGCTCACGGCACGCAACGACGGTGCGCGTCGACTAACTTCTACGAAAACAGCCTTGACACAATCGCACGCTCGATGGTTTTATATAAAACCGTGGATATTCTATTATTTTTTTTCCGTCACCCTATAAGGTATTAAATAAAATTAAATAAATAAATATCTTCCACCAACAATTTTCAAAGCCGAATATATTTGAATATTTTTTTATTATATAAAAACGTGGGTTTTTTATATATTTTTTCCATCAGGTGTTAAATTTAATAAAACCTACCAATAATTCACGCGTTATGAATTTTGAAACTTTGTATTCGTATGTATGCAAAATAAAATATCTATCTAAATTTATCTATCTAATAATTTGCTCGCAAGACTGAATATATTTGTGTATTTGTTATATAAAAACGTGGATATTTTATCGTCTTTTTTTCATCACCATATGAGGTATTAAATAAAATTAAATAAATATCTTCCACCAACAATTCGTAAAGCCGAATATATTTCAATATTTTGAATTACATAAAAACGTGGAATTTTTGTAATTTTTTTCCATCACCCTATAAGGTATTAAATCAAATAAAATAAATAAATATCTTCTACCAACAATTTGTAAGACCGAATATATTTGAATATTTTTTATTATAAAGAAACGTGGAATTTTTGTAATTTTTTTTTTCCATCACTCTATAAAGTATTAAATTTAAAAAAATATCTTCTACCAACAATTCGTAAAACCGAATATATTTGAATATTTTTTATGATATAAAAACATGGATTTTTTATCCTTTTTTTCCATCAGGTATTAAAACAAATAAAATAAATAAATATCTTCTACCAACAATTTGTAAGACCGAATATATTTGAATATTTGTTATGATATAAAAACGTGGATTTTTTTTACCATTTTGCTTTCTCTAGAGGAAGCTTTAATTTCATCAAGATTTTTTTTTTCGAGATTTTCATGTCAAAACATTTAAAATGGTCTGAAACGAAATAAGTGGTTTAGAAAAATTGTCCGGATGAATGTGTGTGATGAAAGAACAAAAATTCATATACAGTAGAACGTCGATTATCCAAACGCCAATCATCCGAACGATGATTTGGTTTATCCGAATTTTCGGTTTTTCGAACGACGATGTCGTGATTTGACAGCGCAAAAAAGAGTTTCTACCGTGAATTAGAAAAAAATCTTCGATTTTTTCCCAAAAAAAATAGCATATTATATAGAGTCCGGCTCTTTTATCAGAATATATAATATATACTAACAATGATATATTAAAAATATTAATATATCATACATATATACACTGTAAAAAAAATTTACTTGAAATTTAGTGCACTTTTACTGGAAGTTTTTATTCATAAACTAGTATATTAAATTTAGTATGCAAGTGTAATGTAAAATTAAGGTATGGTACAGCACATTTAATAATTTACTTTAATTTTACAGTAAAAGTACTTTAATTTTAATAATTTGCTTTAATTTGTATATTAAATTGTATATTAAATTTCAATTTTTCTAACAGTGTATATATATGTATTACATTATACGTATATATTCTAATATTTTAAGCGTTTCAGTTCCTTCCTTCCCCTTCACAAAATATTGATTTTCGATTATCCGAACGATAGTCGATCCCAATAATTGGTTCGGATAATCGACGCTCTACTGTAACTTATAAAGTATTCGACCGAATCAGCTAAAATTTGAACAACATGTACAGTACTGGCTAATCTTCAATTGGCATAAATTTTACAAAAATCGCTTAACGCATTTCATTTTTATAAGAATTTTGAAATTTTGAAAAAAGTACATAAATGCTCTAGTTCGAACGAATTTTTAGCTATCGGGCTGAAACTTCGTATTAAAATTTAACAAATTGATACGACCTTTGGTATTGAAGCGATTCAGTTTTTATGAGATTTTGAACTTTTCGAAAAATTTTCCTTTCGCTCTAATTCAGGTAAAATTTCAACTAACCGACTGAAATTTTCTACACAGGAAAAATAACATTCAGCCCGGCTACGTATTAAATTTTGGTGATGATCGGTAAAGCGATTCGGTTCTTATGATATTTTGAATTTTTCCCAAAATTTTCCTTTCGCTCTAATTCAGGTGAAATTTCAACTAATCGACTGAAATTTTCTACACAGGAAAAATAACATTCAGCCCGGCTACGTACCAAATTTTGGTGATGATCGGTAAAGCGATTCGGTTTTTATGATATTTTGAATTTTTCCCAAAATTTTCCTTTCGCTCTAATTCAGGTAAAATTCCAACTAATCGGCTGAAATTTTCTACACAGGAAAAATAACATTCAGCCCGGCTACGTACCAAATTTTGGTGATGATCGGTAAAGCGATTCGGTTTTTATGATATTTTGAATTTTTCCCAAAATTTTCCTTTCGCTCTAATTCAGGTGAAATTTCAACTAACCGACTGAAATTTTCTACACAGGAAAAATAACATTCAGCCCGGCTACGTACCAAATTTTGGTGATGATCGGTAAAGCGATTCGGTTTTTATGATATTTTGAATTTTTCCCAAAATTTTCCTTTCGCTCTAATTCAGGTAAAATTCCAACTAATCGGCTGAAATTTTCTACACAGGAAAAATAACATTCAGCCCGGCTACGTACTAAATTTTGGTGATGATCGGTAAAGCGATTCGGTTTTTATGATATTTTGAATTTTTCCCAAAATTTTCCTTTCGCTCCAATTCAGGTGAAATTTCAACTAATCGACTGAAATTTTCTACACAGGAAAAATAACATTCAGCCCGGCTACGTACCAAATTTTGGTGATGATCGGTAAAGCGATTCGGTTTTTATGATATTTTGAATTTTTCCCAAAATTTTCCTTTCGCTCTAATTCAGGTGAAATTTCAACTAATCGACTGAAATTTTCTACACAGGAAAAATAACATTCAGCCCGGCTACGTACCAAATTTTGGTGATGATCGGTAAAGCGATTCGGTTTTTATGATATTTTGAATTTTTCCCAAAATTTTCCTTTCGCTCTAATTCAGGTGAAATTTCAACTAATCGGCTGAAATTTTCTACACAGGAAAAATAACATTCAGCCCGGCTACGTACCAAATTTTGGTGATGATCGGTAAAGCGATTCGGTTTTTATGATATTTTGAATTTTTCCCAAAATTTTCCTTTCGCTCTAATTCAGATAAAATTCCAACTAATCGGCTGAAATTTTCTACACAGGAAAAATAACATTCAGCCCGGCTACGTACCAAATTTTGGTGATGATCGGTAAAGCGATTCGGTTTTTATGATATTTTGAATTTTTCCCAAAATTTTCCTTTCGCTCTAATTCAGATAAAATTCCAACTAATCGGCTGAAATTTTCTACACAGGAAAAATAACATTCAGCCCGGCTACGTACCAAATTTTGGTGATGATCGGTAAAGCGATTCGGTTTTTATGATATTTTGAATTTTTCCCAAAATTTTCCTTTCGCTCTAATTCAGGTGAAATTTCAACTAATCGACTGAAATTTTCTACACAGGAAAAATAACATTCAGCCCGGCTACGTACCAAATTTTGGTGATGATCGGTAAAGCGATTCGGTTTTTATGATATTTTGAATTTTTCCCAAAATTTTCCTTTCGCTCCAATTCAGGTGAAATTTCAACTAACCGACTGAAATTTTCTACACAGGAAAAATAACATTCAGCCCGGCTACGTACCAAATTTTGGTGATGATCGGTAAAGCGATTCGGCTTTTATGATATTTTGAATTTTTCCCAAAATTTTCCTTTCGCTCTAATTCAGGTGAAATTTCAACTAACCGACTGAAATTTTCTACACAGGAAAAATAACATTCAGCCCGGCAACGTACCAAATTTTGGTGATGATCGGTAAAGCGATTCGGTTTTTATGATTTTTTGAATTTTTCCCAAAATTTTCCTTTCGCTCTAATTCATATAAAATTCCAACTAATCGGCTGAAATTTTCTACACAGGAAAAATAACATTCAGCCCGGCTACGTACCAAATTTTGGTGATGATCGGTAAAGCGATTCGGTTTTTATGATATTTTGAATTTTTCCCAAAATTTTCCTTTCTATCTAATTCAAGTAAAATTTCAACTAACCGACTGAAATTTTCTACACAGGAAAAATAACATTCAGCCCGGCAACGTACCAAATTTTGGTGATGATCGGTAAAGCGGTTCGAATTTTACGTGATTTTGAATTTTTGAAAAATTTATTGGTGTCGCTCTGGATTTTGTAAAACGTCCGAAATCATCAACTTCGTCAATAATTTTCATCTTTCGCAAAGCTTCCTCTATGAGGAAACCAAAAATAAAATAAAGAAATCCATTTTTTTTCCATCAGGTATTAAATAAAATAAAATAAATAAAATCTACCAACAATTCGCTCTTAATAAATTTTTAATCTTTGTATACGTATATATGCAATATAAAATATCAATCTAGTAATTTTCTCTCAAAACTGAATATATTCGTGTAGTAGTTATATAAAAACGTGGTTATTTTATCTTTTTTTCTTTATATATACGAGGTATTAAATAAAATAAAGTAATTGATTCTACCAACAATTAACTCGTAAACCGAATATATTATATATATATATATTACACAAAAACATGTATATATTATCATTTTTCTTCACCACCCTATAAATATTAAACAAAATTAAATAAATAAATTCTACCAACAATTTTCTCGTAAAACCGAATATTGTATATTTATTACACAAAAACGTGAATATATCATCTCCTTTTTTTTTCACTACCCCACAAAGTATTAAATAAAATAAGTACGTAAATACTCGAATTCACCGGTAAAACTAAATATATTTATACAGTCGGTTCGCAGGAAATTGAAACTTTGATGTTCCTTCAGAGACTTTAATGAATATTATATATATGAAGCATTCTCTGTCAATTCAGCCACTTTTTTTTCGACCCTCTCCGATTTGGCCTGTAATTAATTATATGAATGTACCACTAAAGGACACTCTATGTGAATTTTTTCAGATTTCTAAAAATAATTTTTCAGAAAATGGATTTTTTTATTCAAGTGCCAATATCTCAGAATTTTGAAGTTACTGAAAAAAAATGTCTGCACATAAAAGTTGTCGTTTATTGTTAGCTTTCGAGCGGAATATTCCAAATAATTGTCACGTTCCTGTGAGTATGATTTTTTTCCGAAAAATGGAGGAATTATTGTTTAATTAAAAAAAGGATATTTTTTTTTTACTGAAAAAATTACAGAGTATTGCTACATGACTGTTGATATCACAAAAAAATCGCCAGAGTGGCACCGATCGATCTTCTGGTATTAAAAAATGCATTTGTGTGAAAGTTCCGAAAAACGGGGGCATTATTATTTTTTTGATAAAAAAAAGGTTACTTTTTTTTGGCTAATAAAATTACAGAGTATTCTTGCATGACTGTAGATATTGCAAAAAAATCATCAGAGTGGTTCGGATCGAGCTTACGGTATTAAAAAAAATTATTCGTGTGGAAGTTTCGAAAAACGGGGGAATTATTTTTTTTTATACCGGAAGCTCGATCCGTACCACTCTGATGATTTTTTTGCAATATCTACAGTCATGCAAGAATACTCTGTAATTTTATTAGCCAAAAAAAAGTAACCTTTTTTTATCGAAAAAATAATAATGCCCCCGTTTTTCGGAACTTTCACACAAATGCATTTTTTAATACCAGAAGATCGATCGGTGCCACTCTGGCGATTTTTTTGTGATATCAACAGTCATGTAGCGATACTCTGTAATTTTTTCAGTAAAAAAAAATATCCTTTTTTTTTAATTAAACAATAATTCCTCCATTTATATATATATATATATAATATAAACACACGAGAGAAAATAACTTTGTACTTTAAAGAAGTAACTTGTACGGTTAGAATTTTTAAGAAACACTCGGTGAGGCA
Organism: Ephialtes manifestator; assembly: GCA_963970395.1. Lineage (NCBI taxonomy): Eukaryota > Metazoa > Arthropoda > Insecta > Hymenoptera > Ichneumonidae > Ephialtes > Ephialtes manifestator. Next base: position 2,931,465 of record OZ019969.1, on the reverse strand, counting down.
CTGACGATGGGCCTTCGGTCGAATACTTGTGCTTGTTGCTGGCAAAATGCGAAACGGTCGTTTGACGATGTCGTACCACGACTGGCACTTACGAAGACGCGCGACGTCACCGACGGCGACAGCATTTCATAAATGTCAGAACGTCGTTGTCGTCGTGGTTGTCGTCTCCGCTCGGAGACTCTCGTTTCCTCGAGGAAACTCTATAGTCAACCGGTATATATACATATATATATATATATATACTGTCAGAGGCTCGAGGCTCTCGCGTAGTATGCGATCAATACATTTTTATATCGCTAGCGGCTGATGAGTATCTCAGACGGCAATTAAAACTCGTTCGATATTCTCGCTCACTACCGGATTAAGATATTAATAAATCCCTTTGAGTTTATCTGCTAAGTTTATAAAGAAACACTATCTAAACTATGAATATTAACTTTTAAAAAAAAAAAACAAGGCTGCATAGTAGAACTTTGCAATTTGCTTCCTCATTATTATTGGATTTTTACAAATCTACCTCTATGAGGAAGCATGTTAATCTATTTTGGCTTCCTCATAGAGGAAGCATTGTAAAAATCCAATAATAATGAGGAAGCCATTTGAAAAGTTGTACTTTGCAGCCTTGTTTTAAAAATTTTGAAATGGCATTAGTTTTGAACCCCTTGACGGATTCTCGCCAGATTCGGACTGATGCTTTGTTTATCCATACTCTACTTGTGGACCAAATTTGAGCTCGATATCTTCAAAATTGCGGAAGTTAGAGCACGAACAAAAAAATTCAAAATACCGTAAATTTTAAACCCCTTAATGGATTGACGTCAAATTCACTCCCAAACTTTATTTAATAATAGTCCACTTGTGGATCAAATTTGAGCCCGATATCTTAAAAATTGCGAAAGTTAGAGCACGAACAAAAAATGTCAAAAAATGTAAAAATGCCATAAATTGTAAACCCCTTAACGGATTGACACCAAGTTTAATCCCAAACACTATTTGATAACAGTCCACTTTTGGTCCAAGTTTGAGCCGGATATCTTAAAAATTGCGACAGCTATCGTGCTAACACACACACACACACACACACACACACACACACACACACACACACACACACACACACACACACACACACACACACACACACACACACACACACACACACACACACACACACACACACACACACACACACACACACACACACACACACACACACACACACACACACACACACACACACACACACACACACACACACACACACACACACACACACACACACACACACACACACACACACACACACACACACACACACACACACACACACACACACACACACACACACACACACACACACACACACACACACACACACACACACACACACACACACACACACACACACACACACACACACACACACACACACACACACACACACACACACACACACACACACACACACACACACACACACACACACACACACACACACACACACACACACACACACACACACACACACACACACACACACACACACACACACACACACACACACACACACACACACACACACACACACACACACACACACACACACACACACACACACACACACACACACACACACACACACACACACACACACACACACACACACACACACACACACACACACACACACACACACACACACACACACACACACACACACACACACACACACACACACACACACACACACACACACACACAAATTTTTTAAACCACTTTTCTCGACGTTTTAGACCATTTTGAGTGTCCTGACATGAAAATCTCGAAAAAAAATTTTCCCGAATTTTTTTTTTTTCTTTCACAAAATTATATTTAAAAAAAATGTATTTTTGCAACACAATATATTTGATCTAATTTAAATGAAAAGCCATTTCAGAGTTTTTTTTTGAAAATGGAATAGATTAAAAAAACTTCAGTTTTTTTAAAAAAATTTTAAGGGCGAAATTATTACGACAAAAATATTAGGATTTTTTTAGGTATTAATAAATTCCTTTGAGTTTATCTGCTGAGTTTATAAAAAAACATTATCTAAACTATGAATATAAACTTAAAAAAAAAAAAAACAAATAATTCACAAGTGGTCAAATTAAGCAAAATTATATTTTTAAGAAAAATGTATTTTTGCAACAGGATATATTTTATCTAATTTGAATGAAAAGCCATTTCAGATTTTTTTTTGAAAATGGAATAGATAAAAAAACTTCAGTTTTTTTAAATTTCTTAAGGGCGAAATTATTACGACAAAAATATTAGGGGGTTTTTTTTTTTAATAGGTATTAATAAATTCCTTTGAGTTTATCTGCTAAGTTTATAAAAAAAACACTATCTAAACTATGAATATAAACTTAAAAAAAAAAAAAAAAAATAACACAAGTAGTCAAATTAAGCAAAATGATATTTTTAAGAAAAATGTATTTTTGCAACAGAATATATTTTATCTAATTTGAATGAAAAGCAATTTCAGAGTTTCTTTTGAAAATCGAATAGATAAAAAAAATCAGTTTTTAAAAAAAATTTAGGGGCGAAATTATTATAAGAATATTAGGGTTTTTTTAGATTCTTGTAATAGAGATAAAATATGGTTAATTTTTATTAATAATATAACTCGTGAGTAATATCAACGATATTAAAAATGATAACATTTGTAAATCAGAAATGGATCAAAATATGATATAATACATAATAATTTATAAATAGGATAAATGTATTTTTTGTCATAAGATTAATGTTCTTCATTTCACTTTGGAGTTTTTTTTTAAATTTAACACATACTGTCTAAAGTTTTTAATAATTTCAGTCGATTAAATTTATGTTAAATTTATCTTTAAAAAAATCTGTATTAATGCCACAATTTTTCCAACAGCTTATTTTATATTTGAACAACATATTTATTTATCACGAAACTATAATTTATCGTAATAAAATTCAATTTATCGTAATAATATCATTTTTTTAGTCCAACATTTTTACGATAAATCATCATGAATTATGGTAATTAATAATTTTAGCCTTACTTCAATACAGATAGTTAGAAAAATTATTTTTACTGCCAAAACAGTGTAGAACTTTTCTTTTTTACTTCACTCAGTGCGAGAAACACATAAATTTTCATTTTCACAAATTGTGAAATAAAATTTTGTACGATACTCGTGCGACAAAAGTTTTCGGAACCCGTGTGTAAAGTTCTATTATTTCACTCGGTGCGAAAAACACAGTTTTACGCATAAATCCCCATTTTCATACATTCTGATATAAAATTTCGTTGGACACTCATGCGACAAACGTTTTCTGAACCCGTGTGTAAAGTACTATTTTTTCACTCGGTGCGAAAAACACAGTTTTACGCATAAATCCCCATTTTCATACCTTCTGATATAAAATTTCGTTCGACACTCGTGCGATAAACGTTTTCTCAACTCGTGTGTAAAGTTCTACTTTTCACCCGGTGCGAAAAACCAAGTTTTCCGCATAAATCCCCATTTTCATACCTTCTGACATAAAATTTCGTTCGACAATCGTGCGATAAACGTTTTCTGAACTCGTGTGTAAAGTTCTATTTTTCACCCGGTGCGAAAAGCCAAGTTTTACGCACGCCTCACGTGAATAAAAATATTTCAGAATAAAGAAAAAATTGTGAAAAAAAAATCATATATATTTTGAATAATTGATGAATCATTTTTTTTTTAATAATGAAAACGATTCATCAATTATTCAAAATATATATGATTTTTTTTTAAATATAGAACAATTTTTTAAGCTCTACAATATGTTAATAATATTTTTGAATAATCATTATGAAAAATCAATCTTTTACATGTTTGATTATTATTATTTATTTATTTATTTCAATTTTTTTCGACATTTACTCCGTAATTCACCTGAACTCACTTGTACCTATTACAAATCTTAATTCACGTGATAGCGACTCACGTACGTCAGAAAAAAAAATGTAATTGCACTAATATCGTAAAGTAACTATTTTCGTAATACAGAAAATGAAGAATAAAAAAGAAAAAGTTGAATAATAAAGAGGTAAAAAAAATATCGGTGACACAGAGAAACATCATCAAGGAAATTCACTCGCGCCACGTGACGCGCGTTATTCTCTACATAGAGCTGCGTCAGTGTTTTCACTTAGTAATAAACGTGGTGGTCGTGGAACTGGCGCGACAACACGAGATTTCCGCCCGCCTACCCGCAAAATCCGCGTGCGAAGCGCGCGAAATCACGTATATCGCGGGAATACTCGAAAACACGAAAGGTAAATACAATGTCTATAACTCAGCCGCAAAATCCATCGCGATAATATTTCGCTCAAAACTCCGATAAATTTCATAGAACCAACAAAAAAAAAAAAAAAAAAGAAAAAAAAAATGCTTCTAAACTTCAAATCCTCAAAATATGTTGTAGGTTCGAATTGTTGGTTAAAAAAAAAAAAGAAAAAAGTCATACAACTGTAATGTTGGTTTGTGTTGCGGTGCTGGCAAACGTCGCTGCTGTTGGCCAACGGGTTCATTGTACCAACGTTAAGACTCGAATTCTCGGGACAAAGCATAAAAATCCAATAATCGAATATTCCTAATTGAATATTACGAAAATTGTGAAAAAAAAACAGGCGGGAATATATCGCAGAAGGACACAATTATAATAAGCGCATAACATACCGGCGTATTATAAAACAAACTCTCGGGCCACATAAATTCCATTAATCCGTGAATATAATCGAAAAAAAATAAAACCGTAAAACTTACCAATTGTCGAGTTTGATGAGCTCCTCGGGTTTTTTCGTCTTTCTGTCGGCCTTCAATTTAAGCGCTTGTGGATATAGTTTTAGTACGTGTTCGAATTGATTGGCGGTGCCTTCGGCGAAGAAAGTCGCTGTGTCTTTCACGGAAGCCATTGTGATAACTGTGCTTGTATTTACGGGCGTCAGGGTGCAGCACTAACGCCGTTCTGCCGGTGTGTGAGAGTTCTGTGGTGGTCTCTCGTCGTCGTAGTTGTCGCTTGCGTTCGTTAGCAAAGCTTCTCGTTCTGTCTCTCTCGCTCCCCCTTTCGCTGCGTACGAAATATTCACTCTCTCTCTCTCTCTCTCACAGCTCGTAGAATGGTATAGTTCTCTCTTTCTCACTCTTCGTGCAACGATCGTATGTCTTTCTCACTCGCTCTTTCGCAGTGTACGAAATATTCACTGTCTCTCTCTCTCTCTTTTATAACTCGAAGCTTCGTATCGTTCTGTCTCACTCTGTCTTTCGCAGCGAAACATTCACTGTCTCTCTCTCTCTTTTTCTTATAGCTGGACGCTTCGTCCCTCTCGCTCTTTCTCACTCGTTTCGCGTGTAATCGTCGTACGTCTATCTCACTCGTTCTTTCGTAGCGTGTGAAATATTGCCTCTCTCTCTTTCTCAATATGACGAGGATCTTCCTCACTCGTTTTTCGTGCAATCGTCGTTGGTCTCCCCCACCCTTAAAGTTCCTATCAGATAAACTTCCCTCTCCGCGCGCGCGCGCCGTACCGAATCCTCTACAGATTCTATATCACCCCTCGTCTGCTTCGAACACACTTGGTTACGCCGACGGCGTTGACACGAGGCGGTCACACACAGGAGCAGCGGCGATAGTGAGAATGCGAATAAATTTTCACAACTATTCACAAACATGCGCGTCGATCGAATGAACAGAAATAAAAAACACCACAAAAAGAAAGAAAAAAAACACGACGAATTTCAGACGTGAACTGTCGCGGCCTTTACTTTCATATATATATATATATACACATATATATAATTTTCTCTATTAGCGTTTAATATCGATAACGAAGTTAACGCTACGTTTTTCACAGTTCCAACAAAATACACATGAAAAACATGTACACAGTAATATGTCACACACACCCACACGTTTTGGCAATCGTAAAGGCTACGATTTAGATGTATGTAACACGTTCTCTACAGTCTCGAACCACGAGCCCGACTGGATCTCTCCTCTGGTGCTTAGCTGCTGCTGCTGCTGCTGGTGCTTCTTGCTTCTGCTGCTGCTGGTCGCTTCGTTCGGGTTCTACGATCGTCGTGCTTCGGCAATGATCGTTCCCTTCGATTGGCGGCCGCGAAACGACGAATCACCGACAAGAGAATTCTTTTTGTTCCTCCGCTTCTTCTTCGGCTTTCCCCGATGTTGAATTTATCACAAATTCTAAAGCTTATAAGTGCGCGATAATGTGAATAATACTGGGGAATTTAATAACGCGATATATTCCAGATTTTTCGAGGTTTATTAACGAAGCGAACTTTGCGAAATTTCGTCGAGCTCTGTGGGTTAAAATTCGTCCAAACGATTCGAGCCTCTGCGAATCTCGTTCGACTGTCCCGGGTGGGGAGAATCGACGAGAATCTACGCTAGGGTGCAGCACCTACAAACCAGCCGCTTTTAACACAAACTCTTCTCCTACAATCCCCACTACTAAAACCGCATTTTCTGTCGCAGTCGTTGTTGTATGCTATCTCGTCGACTCTCCCTCTCTTCGCGTCTCGAAACTTACACTCATACACACTCATGCAAAGGGAAACGAGCGCACGGCTGAGGGAACCCAGCAAAGCGAATAGCGGCGTGAAAAACACACACAGACACAGGCAAACTTACGAACTCGAGAGACCACCTTGTATATTACGTATACGTAAAATTTCGACCGTGTCACTCGGCGTTACTTTCCGAACGCCGGCAGCCGATCTTCACGAGCGCTTGTGACTGTCGTGTTCGAAGGGCTTCTTCTTCTATCTCCTTTCTTCGTGTCAATAGCACAAATATTGAGTAAAGACGTAAAGACGTATTTTTTAGTTTCTTTTGTGTGTAAGAAAAGAGGTGGTAAAAGTGTTCTTTCGAGCGTGAGATTATTAATATCGAATTTTGTTTCAACACTTCGAATTTCAATCTGTTATATTGAAAAATTTTCTTTTTTTCTTTCGGCGATGTAAAAAAAAAAAAGAGAAGTTGAAAGAATGAGTTTTATTTGTTCATGTGTCTATGCTTTTTTTTTTATGCCTCTTAATCCGCGCCCCGTTGTATTATATCAGGGTGAAGATGAGATTTGCGCCACGAACGACGAAAATTCGACACTTTAGGCACGTGAATAATGCGAGAGCTTTCACAACGTCGATTTATGTTTTTGTTGCCATAATATTATATGGTTGTTTTAAAACACGAAACGGGAACAGAGACGCACGGGGATAGCCAGAACGAAAAGCCAGCTATCGCGAAGAGTCTCCAGTTTGCTCGTGTATTAACGCTGGTACTATTACCGACCGACTGAGGGCAGCTCGATCGACGCTATCCCTACCCCTTAACCTATCCTCAATTATCGTGGATTCTGTGTGCTGCACTCGCGCAACTAGAATGTACAGTAAAACCTCCGGCATTGTAGCTACGTAAACCTTCAGCACAGTCGACAATTTCCACCACCACTCTTGAGCAGGGCCGTAGCTTTTGGTCCTTATATGACGAAATAATTGTCCTATTTACTCACAGGCCGCTTCGAAAACAATCATTTTTTTCTTCAAAATGCAAGATTTTTTTTTTGTTAACCTTAAATACGAGAATTTCTTTTTATTTGATTTAAAAAATAGTGTCTATATATATATATATACAGTGTGTCAAAAATTTGAGCCTTAAAAAATTTATCGGCACAAAAAGTTGTGAAATAAATTAAAAATATCTGCAGCAAATTAAGTAAATATATATATATATTTACTTAATTTGCTGCAGATATATATACATACTGTCTATATATAAAATACTATATATATATATATATATATATATATATATATATATATATATATATATATATATATATATATAGTAGTAGTAGTAGTATATGGGTCATTCCACGGAATTTCGTACAAAAAAAAACCCGACCGACTCCAATTTTCGCCTAATTTTTTTATATTGTTGACTATGTCAAACGGAGCATCTGTGAATTTTTTGAGAATTTTATTCTTACATTTCGACGAGCCATAAAATAAAAGGTGAAAAAAATGAAAAAAAAATCTGACGTCAAGTGGAATAATGATATCGACAAAAATAACTAGGTCAAAATTTTCGTAATTCAACACAGTTTACGGTAAAAATAATCAAAATAAAAAATAAACAAAACTTCTATTTTATTTATGTCTTTTACCAAGAAAAGGTACCATTTCGCTAATTTGGCCCCCTCCGATTTCAATACAAAAAATCACGAATATACTACATGGAGTCCCAAACATTTTAAGCACAAGCCCAAGATGGAGAACGCATTTTACCCGTTTTTAAAAAAATATTTCGGGTAATTGATTTTTTTAATTTTCTTCCAATCTTCTGCGTATTTTTTTATGTAATTGGTAATATTAAAAGGAGCTTATGTGATTTTTTTCATAATTTTATATGTAGATGTATTCGATTCATTAAATGTAATCGAATTACAAATTTTTTAATATAAATATATATATATATATGTTTATATTTAAGGCTCCAGTTTAAATATAAACAGCCTTAAATATAAACATATATATATATATATATATTTATATTAAAAAATTTGTAATTATTATTTGTAATATATATATATATATATATACAGTGTGTCAAAAACTGGAGCCTTAAATATATATATATATATATATATATATATATATATATATATATATATAA